>JAOVVI020014133.1:0-11606 GCA_028571085.2 Nepenthes alata | reverse complement strand
CTCTACATCGTTGTGCCTCATGTTCTAATTGTTTTTCTTTTCAATTCTCTTTACCGTTTAAACTCTTTCATCCTTCTACCTTCGTTGGAGACATCGGTACATTAAAGAAGGAGATCCATTCGTGGTCGAGTGTCCATCAAGTGAGCCAATGTTACTCCAAATACGTATAAGCACCTTTAGGTCCCCATCTTCTACGCTACTCTAATCTTTCGTTAGAGTAAAACCTTCACACCAAAATTGAGTGAATTATTAGATGATATATTCTGCTGGGATTTTGGGTCATTTTCGTGTGGGAAGTAGTGTTGTGTTCGCTGCATGCGACGATATGGCCCGGAATGGAAGAAAGGCCGGAATGGTTACACTTGATCGGAACGAAAGAAAAGTCGGAGTGGTAACACAAAGTTGGAGTGGTTACACTTAGCCAGAATGAAAGAAAGGTCAAAGTGGTTACATTTGGTCGGAGTTCAAATTTCCTGAGCGAAAATTTTGGAGTAGAATTTTCAAAGAGTTTCACAAGGTTGGAGAGATGAAAACTTGTCGGAATAATAAAGTCACAAGGCAAGTTAAATACTGAAAGACAATGACTTTGACCAATGACCGAGGATATTGATTGAAGAAGCTGATTATCTACAAAGTTTATACAGACAGCAGACTTTGTAAAAAAAAAAATTGACTTTTCAGAATTAGTAACCGACTTTGCAGAGTAGGTCAATTGCTCTCGACAAGAAGATAATTTTGCAGAGTTGGTGACTGGTCCTGTAGTGCACGCAGCTACCTTGCAGAATAAATGGTCACCCAGTGCCTATATATATATATATACATGTATACCTAAATCACTATTATAATGTCTAAAACATGGATGTGTGCACCATCAGACGCAACACTACTATATCAAATATTCACGGGTGTTGGCACAAGTGCCGATCTGAAGTTGGGCCTAATTTTTTCTTAATCTAACTTTTACTCAAATGTTTACTATACAATTATTGTTTAAATTGACCGAATACATATAATTATGATGTCAAAATCAAAAATGAGAAATCAAGTATTACAATTATTGTTTGTCTAGCATTAATAATTCTAAATTAAATACATTTTACTGTCAATGATATCTCACATTAATATGCTTATATTGAAAATAAAATAAGAAGTTATTTCACTGAATGATATTTGTGGGTATTATTGTCAGAAATTCTCATGAGGTTATGCCCATTCACTAGGGCAATTTAGTGGTTTAAAAGACTTGTTGCATGTACCAAAAAATAATATTTCTTAAAGGAAGGATAGATAGAAGACTGTATTCTTAAAATATTTTATAGGGTAAAAGATGGAAATAATCTCTTCAAAAACAAAGGTTAATGCGTGTTGCTTGATTATTTTTAACAAAGACTGATTATTTTTATAGGTGTGATTTTCTACTGTAATTTTTCCTTTATCGTCTTTAAACTTGATTTTAGGAGCATTATTTTCTCAAATTACTTTTTAATTAAACTAATTTTTAATATTATATTTTTTTGATTAGGTACTCTGATCTCTTATTGGTTTAGTTTATGGATCAAATTTGAATAAAAATATGCTAAATAATAGATTCCTTGCTGCTTTTCGATTTTGATTTCATCATTTTTATTTTTATAATTCTATTTTTAATTTAATCCTAAAATTATTCGTTATTATAGTCTTATGTATATACTCTCTAATGCTTTGATATTACTCTCATAGTTCTTTTAGAATATGAAATACTCTAAATAATTAAAAAATTATAATTTTGTTTATTTTACTTAATTAATTATTGAATTTATGCTAAGTATATATTTTTAGCTCTAGCCCAGGATCACAGTGCTTAAATTTTTCGTCAAATCCAACGTTTTTCGAGAGCGGATCACAAATCCTACCTCGCTTTCGTCGTTACAAACGAAGCCGGCACTCTTCCTCCTACACTCTGTCTCTCTCTCTCTCTCTCTCTCTCTCCCCTTCCATTTCTGCCATATTCAGCGGCGATTTCTCCATCGTCGTCTGCAAACCCATCGTATCAAAAATTCAACTTCAACATTCACATCTTGTTGATATCTCCTTTCAAATTCCATTCAACGCAATGTCGTTTTCTCAAGCAGTCTTCAATGGAACCTTCCACATCTATCTCTCATGCACTAGCGACGGATCTCAACCCAAGCAACTCCCAAGTCTCAGGCCATATGGTCTGAATTTTTCTTCTGTTTTACTGAAATCTACGCAGCAGGAGAGCAGCCAAAGCCACCGACCGTCTCGCCGCAGCTCTTCGATCACGGCGCAGCGATCGGCTGGTGCTCAGCGAGAAGTTGTTCCAGTAATGCCGGACGACGTGCCAGAGGTTGTGGCAGCTATAACTATTTCTCAATTTGCTGAATATCGTTTTATCATTTCGTAAGTTGGTTGATGTTGCTTTGTCACTGCCGTGTAGTTACTTTTTGCTTCCGATGTGGATCCTATTTGAATTGTTTAGGACAATGCCAGTTCTAGTAGTTTAGAATTAGAATTGAGAACTTGAATTTGCTTGAGGCTTTATGAATCCGGGATCGTCTCGATTTAATTTGCAGTAATCGCAGTGGAACAATTGTTACTGAATTTCCATTTAAAATCTAGTAGTTTTGCGTGCCTGACTGGACTATCTAGGCTCATTTAAAATCTAGGCTTTAATCTACGCGAACTCTTTTTTAGTTTGATGTAATCTAGAATATGAACTTAGGCTGTTTTGATTGGGTGGAAGTTATTTTCTTCTGTTGAAATCGTTTTCCACGGAAATTATTTTGTGGACAATATTTTCAACGAAATGAATAGAGTTTGTGTTGTTGTGGTGATAGTGGCTGTAGTTCTGAACTAAAATAGAAAGATAGTTCATCGTAACTATAACCCACTATTTTCTTCCATAATCTCTGAGATTCAGATGCCTCCATGGATTCCAGAAAGCCGTACGTAAGTTGTTTCTTCAACATGTGTATTTATAGCTTCACCCTCACTGTAGAAGCATAAACTAAAGAGACCATGAGAGAAGGCAGTACGTATTGACTTGACCTGTATAGAGCAGCTCTCAACTGAGTTTATGATTTTTGATTTAAACCTGTGGTGGACTCAATTAAGGGCTGACTAGAGGTACTTTATGATTAAGCAGGAGCAACGTTCATGGTTACAGCCCCGCCAGTTGGTATTTTATGATAAGATTCAACGACTAAATTGGGCTCTTCTTTTACTGTTTTATTGATTATTTTTGTTGGTTCCTGTGCATGGTTTGAAGACAATGAGGTGGCTCAAGTTGTTTATATATTAGGTTCGATGCTTAATTGATTGCATTACTGTGTGATATGTTCATGTATTTGTTTCCAGGGCTAGTTCATTTATGTGTATAATAGATAACATGGATGTGGTAGATATTATATTGGCAAGAGAACTCATCCTATCCAACTTTATCCTTTTTGAATTTCATTATCTTAAACAAACAGGAACACCAGCTTCACTCATATATCAATGAAGATATATTCTCTGATTATAACGAGTTCAATGTTAATGGTGAATGCAGCTTATTTTTGTTTTTTCCCAGGCGATGCATCCACCAAATTGAGGCTAGTATTATAATCCTTTTGAGATAGTTGGATTTTGACATGCTCTACATTATTGTTGATAACTCTCTCCAATTAGTCATTAGAAGTATAAATAATAATAATAATAAATCATCCTATTACCAGGGATAGTTGTATTGTTGATTAATTAATTAATCTATTTGAGTTGGAAAATAATTAAATCATTGAAGTGTGACAATATGCTCATTTCAAATGCAATGATTTTATTTGATGTATTGACTCATTGTGGATTCAGAAATCTTTCCAAATGTATACAGCTGTTCTAATAGGTCATGTTGACTGTTGATTGTTAGATCGAGGAACACATCCAATATTTAAGGGGAATTCAGCAGCCTGGGGAAGCAGCTAAGGCCATGTGGTCTAGGCCTACGGTCAGACGTAAAACTAAAATTGTATGCACCATTGGTCCTTCCACCAACACTCGGGAGATGATATGGAAGCTTGCTGAGGTTGGGATGAATGTAGCTCGGCTAAATATGTCACATGGAGACCATATATCTCATCAGAAAGTTATTGACTTAGTGAAAGAATATAATTCGCAGCACAAGGACAATGTCATTGCTATCATGCTTGATACCAAGGTAGGCACTTATTTTCAAATTTCTCTGGCATTTCTCATTTGTGTGCGTTCTAAGTGTGTATTTTCAGTCATGCTTGGAGCAGAAGGGCACTACTTTTAACATAGTCTTGGCCATCTTTTCTTTATTTTAGTTATTCTAAATCAGCCATCTTCTCAATATGTTTCCAAGTTTGGAAGACAACAAAGGTCTATTTAAAGGAGTTGTGATTATCATACTCCTTAATCTCTTGGAGGTAGATGGCAAAGTTGATGCATGTTATTTGAATGTAATTATTGTGCCTTTCATCTATTGTCTGATTTACACGTTACTTCTGTGCTCCTGGATTTGGGAAACGTAGAATGCCTTTTCCTGGCAACATGTTTTACCCTCTTTTAGAATGTTTCAGGATTGATTCTTATACCTTGATTAGCTATCCACGAATTTGAGGTAGGCATCAAAAGAAATCATAATGAATTTTGTCTTTATCTTCAATAACATCTCCTTTTTATCATTTTCATGAAAAATAGTTATGTAAAGCTGTAAAAAGGTAGGTATCGAAAATAAGTGGGAGGATGGGTTAATAACATAATATTGAAAGGGTTAGCTGCTACATAATTACGGAGCATTTCTATGATCATACAACACACCTTGACAGCATTTGCCATATCTACATGTCGGCTTGTGTAGACTAAATATAGGAAGATATAGTTTGTAAAACAACAATATGGGTACCCATCTATCTGTTGTATAGTTTTCATATTGAGTCTGGAAGTTGTACACTCATCCCCTTTTGCCAAACAAAACAGAAAAGGTCCAAATGAACAAGAATGTGGTCCCTTTTTGTTTTATTGTGTTATTCGGTTTTCTCATTTCCACCATGAGGCATCTATATTCGTTTTACCTTGTCATTTATTTCTTTGCTATTGTTGTCAGGGGCCAGAAGTCAGGAGTGGTGATTTGCCACAGCCAATCACATTAAAAAGTGGTCAAGAATTCACTTTCACAATCCAAAGAGGGGTAGGAACAACAGATTCTGTCAGTGTTAACTATGACGACTTTGTCAATGATGTAGAAGTTGGTGACATGCTTCTTGTTGATGGTATTCCACAACACCTTATTCTTCGGTTGAGGGCTGTATAATATTTACAATGTATTTTCTTAACCGTAAATGGGGGAATGGGGTTTCAAAGTGGTTAATTATGACCACATGAATTTTTTTGCTAACATTGCTAACAAATGTAAATCTTTAACAATAGTAGGTAAGGTGGGCAGTGGCATCTCCCTGGAACTACTTTCTTTAGCTGCTTCCTTTCTGATACTTCTCCTTACAGTTATCGACATCCCTATCCACCCATGGAATTCAATCCAGTTTCATTCCCATTTTGGCTAGTTGATTGGCAGCCTTGTTGCCTTTCTCTGTTTGTGCGTCACCCAACATTCCCAGAGTTTGGCGATCATATCCTTACAATTCACAATGAGGTATTGAATTCAAAGTCCGAAATCAGGGAGTTTGAATGGCTAAAAAGGAATCAGATTCAATGATTATCTTCCTTAGAGTTCTTTTCCCATGCAATCCGTAGAGCCCAAAAGATAATAGCCTTGAGTTCCACCATAACGATGTCTGATTCCCTAATGTATCCCGAGAATCCAAACATCCATTTACCTTCATCATCCCTTCCTAGGCCCCGAATGCTTGCCTGACCTTGCAAGTTGAGGCAAGCATTGGTATTTATTTTGCCATTGTCTCTGTGGAGCTTTCAAACTTTGCCTCCTAATGGCCCCCCAAATTCATTCCAGTAAGAGTAGCAGGCTGGTCAAGTTTAATCAGATAGCTAGAGAAGGCATGTGTCAGCTGGGCTTCCTCTTATCTTAAGTCCTTATCCATTTCCATGACATTTCTCCCGGACCACAGAAGCCGATTTGTTGCCAGAATTAGACTGGATTCACCATCCTTTTCTTTGTTCATCGGGTTCTCTTTAATCCACATTGAGGGATGTAGTATATATTGATAGATTGTAACTCCACTGAAGACATCATTCCACAGTTGCCTAGCTTTGAAACAACCCCTAAGTATGTGGGTCACCGTTTGTGGTTCATTGCAATGTTGGCATCTGTTAGATTGAACCATATTTTTGCACTTCTTTTGCTCATTTATTGGGAGTTTGTTTTTCCAAACAAGCCAAATGAAAACTAGGTATATAGGTGGGAATTTCAATATCCAATTCCTCTTCCACCAGCCTTCTTTCCTGGAAGGGTAGTCCTGCAAAAGCTTGTAGGCCTGTTTAGTTTCGATTCATATGTTACCATTCATAGTGAAGTAGCCTTCTTTTTGATGTCCGAGTGCATTATTCTATCTATCAAAGTTCTTCTTTGTCTATAGTTCGGGTCAGTCCCCCATGGTCTGCTTTGATTTTATCGAATAGTGCCGGTCTGCGGGCTCTCGTGTGAGCCATGCAACGTTCTCAGGCAGAAAGAGCTCCAACGTTCTCGAACTTGCTCCTGAAGGCTTGGAGCCAAGGCCTCTCTGAAACCTGTGTAAGTTACCACCCTAGATTTCCAAGTAATACAAGATTGTTGTCACTTCTATTTGTAGCCCATCTCTTCCATTTCTGTAGAATGGCAGACTCCCTCCCACTTTACAAGGTGGGTTTTCCTATTTCCCTAGAGCAAATTTTTGTTGATTCGATCTAACAGATCTTATGTGCCTTTTGGGAGCATGTAGGTTTGTATCAAATAGTTAGGGATGATCTGTGTAACTGCCTGGATCAGTGTTGCTTGGCCAGCTGTGGTGAGATACTTAGTTTTCCAATCTCTGAATCTCCCATTCACTTTCTCCACTATTGCCATGTGGTGTTCCTTAGTAAGTCTCTCATCATCTTGAAGTCGTTGATCATCTGACTTTCCCTAGCTGTCTCTCTATCAACACTTGGAAAGATGTTCATATCAGTCTTTTGAGGGTTAACGCATTCGCGAGAGGCCTAGCAGAACCTTTCTATCGTTTTGTTAACATTAATCATATGTTTCTTGTGGTTATGGGTGAAGAGAAGCAGATCATCTGCAAAGAAAAGATGGGAGAAGGTAAGGGCCCTTAGTACATACTTTAATGCTATATTTAGTTGTTAAAATGTAATAAGATAGGAATAAAATAATTATTTTTAGAAAATAGAATAATGTGGGAATAGAATTAATCACTTGAAATAGGTAAAATTAAATTAGAAATTAATTTTTAAATATTTGGTATATAATAATAGGTAGATAAATAACTAAGAAATTAGTAAAAAATGACTTTTTTATCTTTATCTAAAAAAAATAATACTCCAACATATAATATAATGTTCCGATAAACCTGATTAAAATTGAGTCATCTGATCTACCCAGTCCTACTGACCCAAAATTTTATAGGATTTGATTAATGTATATCAATATTATAGATGGATACAGTCAAGAAGGCCTGATTTTTTTTTTTTGGATAAGATATAATCATGGGTGAAAGTAACTAATTTGAGTCAACTTGGCTTGGATTATGAATTTTTTTGTAAATATATTTTTTATTTCAAATAAATACCAAGTTTAAAAAATTATTTTAATAGATTATATTTGTGTGTAATTAATAATTTTTATGTAACAATTATTTATTTAAATATATATTTACGTATATTTTTGTGTAGTTAATAATTTTTATATAAATATTTTTATTTAAATATATAATTAGTAATTTTAATCTACGTATTATAATTAGTTATTTTGTTATTTTTTATGTATCTATAAAATTTTAAAGAAAAATATTTAAAATAAAAATATCCATGTCTCGATCCGAACTGACCTGATTTAGATTATGAAAATGTCCAAGTCGATCTAATTTAGAGGTCACAAATTTTTATCTAAACTCAGCTTGTATCTACCTAAATTTGATTTTAATCAGATTTAGTTTCGGGTTAGGGTAAATAGAAAAAATTTCTTAGAATAGCTATTCCTTGATATCCAGGAATAACAAATATCAGGGTGGGGCTGGTTTTTATTCCTTGTTTTGAAGGAATACCAATTCTTTTTAGAAATGTTATTCCTACTATTAGAGCAATCAAATAGTGGACTAGTAATTTTACTGAAAATAAGGTTGTAATGGAATTTCTATTCCATCCTATCAAACGAGTCGTTAAGGGATTTCCAATTTTAATCAAGCGGGAAAACTGTTTAATGCAAATTAGGAACAGGAAGGGCTATAGGGGTTACCTTATCTTAGCCTACACAAGGGAGAGTTATTCAACAAAACAGGAAAGGTCGGAGAGATGCACTTCATGATGAGTTTGATCAAATTCCTTAGTACCCTAAGGCTTTCAAGTTGTCACTCACAGACTTCTAATGAATCCTGTCATTGGCTTTGACAATATCTATCTTGAGAACAAGGCCCGTGTTTTTTCCTGTTTACCGTTCCCAAAATGTGGACTTCCTGTACAGCAAGTATATTATCATGAGGATTAGTTCCTGGGAGGAAACTTGCTTGGGCTGGGCTAATAATTGGTTAGAATTGGTTTCTGTCTCTAATTCTCTGTACAATCACTTTGGTGATTATCTTGTAAGCTACATTACAAAGGGAGATTGGCCTAAACTAATTGAGTGTTTCAGGAGTGAATACCTTGGGGATAAGTGCAATGAAGGCCTGGCCAGAGGCTTCTCCAAAAGGCAAGGTGTCATCCACAAGGTTAAGGAGATCATCTTTTATTGTGTCCCAAGATTTCTGAAAAAGACAACCTGGAACCCATCAGGACCTCATGCCTTGAGTGGGCTCATGGAAAAGTGAGCCAATTAATCCTAGATTTTTGGAAGAGGACACTTTGGAGGTTAGTGACACAAGTTTTGTGGAATTTGGAGTCCCATTCATCGGTTGAGAGTTCCCTATCAAAGTGTCTACGAACTGAGGCTGGAGGTGGTCTCATATTCTACTTTGTAAATTTTGTCCCTTTATATCCAAGATCAATTAATCCACAACCCTCACTCCAATTTTTGAATTGAAGGCATTTAGTCACTTTTGCTGGTTTCCTACCTTTCTTCTCCGTGAAAAGGAGGTATCATTAAAGTCTAATGGCACACCATGGAATGGTGATGCTATGGAAAGCTCCTCCAACTTCAATTCTTCCCATGGTCTTTTGTGCTTATGGTACTTTGGGCTTGTATAAATAATAATAAGCAACCATTTTGCATTCCAGTACCTGCTTTTATAATGGGATGAACCACTTGGTCAAGGATGGCCAAGAACTCCATATTAACCAGCTCTTGGTGCTAGAAGACACAAATTCCACTAGAAAAGCCTCTAGCATCGCTAGTGGCTTAAACCATCAAACTCCATTCTGTCCACTACCTTATTATCTCTCTTCCAACTGATTTGATGTCTGACAATGGCACAAATTTTGGGTTTCTAAATGCAGTTAATTTCCTTAACTTGCTCTTGAGTCCTTTTCTGGCTTCCCCCTGCAGTTCCAAGAAATCATTCACATTAACCATTTAGAGGGGTGGGAGATTTGCCTCTCCAATGGCTTTATCTTCTCTTGCATCATTTGAATCCAGTTGTTCATCATTGGTAGCTATTAAGTTTGCATCTCCACTGGGACCCGCAGAGTTGCAATTGAAAAAATCCTCTGTACCTGATGGCTCAGAGACTTTAATTCTCTAATGGGATCAGGTTGTTTGTCAGATTTAGGGTTGAGGGGTTCAATTATTTTCACATGTGGCTCACAGTTGGAGTTGGATGCTGCCCAGCAGTTTCGTCGGGCTCTTGTTTTCCCATCTGCTCTTTCTGGATTGGGGTGTGTCTTTGTGGTGAGTTGGATATGTCATGTAGGATCCTGGTCTTGTCATTTGGATGTCTTTGCAGGTTTTCAGCTGAGTGGATAAGAGGGGTTCCTTTCTTTTGGGGGGGTTTTATGGTGGGAGGTTTTGGTGCTGGCGTATTTGTTGGATAATTGTGGGGCAAGGTCGGTGTCTGGCCCTTGCTGCTGGGAAGATGATGTATCTATTTATCACTTTCCTAATCTGTGGATATACTTCCAAGCTGCTCTTCCATTGTTGTGATTGGTCCGCCCCTCCTCTTTTGTTAAGCTACCTAGTGCATTCATTTTATCTTGATCCCCCTACCTCCAGTGCGATTGTGCTCTTCAGTGTCTGCCCTCTGGGCTCTACCAATCTGCTTTGCCTCCTTGGTTACTTGGGGCATGAAGTCACAGCCAAAAGCTCTTTTGACATTGATTGGTTGTTTTTCAGCCGGGCTGGAGTCTTGTTCAGGCTCTTTACCTTGAAACCCTTTATCTTTTCTAGCAGGAGGTGGTTGTTGCATGCATCCAAATCCACATTCTCTGAGTATATATGGTCAGCTCCGCGGCACCCAAAGCAAATTTCTGGCTATCCTTCATATTCACACCCATGGGTCTCACCATCAACTATAAATTTTGCAAGAAGAGGCTTACTTAGATCAATCTCCACTGCAATTTTCACAAAGCGCCTCTGTCCACCGTCATTGCGTTAGTATCAACATGCTCTGATTCTCCAATCAGCTTGCCAATAGAAGGAATATTCTTTCCGTAGTAATGAAAAAAAAAGCCTCAGAATCTCAGCCATACTGCTGCCAATGTAACTTCCTTCTCAGCCAATTGGAATTCTGGTTTTTAAGGGTTTACAATTAGATAGTATTGAAAGATCATCCATGGGCTTTTCGTCAAAACATTGTAATAGTCGGCAGGGTTGGAAAAACGTCAAGGTAGAAGTTGATATCTGTGTCAATAACTATTTAGCTGCCCCTTGAGTTCCGGAGCAGTGGGATTTTATTGCAACAGACTTATCCTAGTGGCCTGCAAAAGAGTTTAACAGTCATAGAGTGTTCACAGTCCTTCAAGGCCATACCTTTGTGTCTATTACACAGAGAGAGTGCTGGCCATTCTCTTGATATGTCAACCATGATGTCTCCTTCCTCTGCCACATCATCGTACATTTCATCAATCGCAAATCTCTGGACTTGTCCCTTGTTCAGAATCGTCTCCAGAAAAGTAGGCTTTTTTCTGTCATCTTCTGATTGTGCAAGACTGGGATCTAAAACCCTAGCCTGCGTCTCATCGCATACATGGTCTATTCTCGCACACGTCTGATTTCTGCTTCCTCTGCTTGTGATCATCCTCTGCGCATAATCGTCTTGTTCATAAACGTCTCCAAAAAAGTAGGCTTTTTTCTGTCAGCTTCTGATTGTGCAAGACTGGGATCTAAAACCATAGCCTGCATCTCATCGCATACATGGTCTATTCTCGCACACGTCTGATTTTTGTTTCCTCTGTGATGTAGGGTGAAGGGTGAAAGTAGAGAGAAGAAGAATAGATGGGTAGGGACAAGAAGTTAGACTAGAGGGGTAAGGACAAGAAAGGGATCAAACCAAAGGGGGAGAGAGAAAGGGAAG
>JAOVVI020014129.1:760-11608 GCA_028571085.2 Nepenthes alata | reverse complement strand
AAAATACCAGCCAGTCCATCCCTTTTTCAGTTGTTTAGATGAGGTATTTATAGGAGGGATATCCCCTTGAAATAGGGATACGTGGCGCTGGCATGTGTTGGGAAGCCAGCCATCAACTCTACTGATTTGGCGTGTGCTGGGAGGCCAGCCATCCATCCTGCTAATCTGGTGTGCTAGGTTAGGCGCATCATGTACGTGACGTCAGTCCGGTAATGATTGAGCGTGCACTGAGCGCCATGATTTCCTGTGGAGGTAGCGTGTTGTAGGGAATGCGTGCTCCTTGGTAACAGTGAGACGTCTGAGTTGATGTGTTCGGTCGCCTTGGCTCCCTTTTTCCCTGATCTGACGATTCAGAGATGAAGAGATAGTTATCGTACCTAAAAAGCCTTCTGGGTCTTTGTCAAATCCTCGGGCTCATGGAGTTAGATGTTCTCGGACGATAATTGAGAGTTTTTCCTGCTAGAGACCCTCGGGTTCTCAGTGTTGTGTAGTTGGCTTCATGTCCTCGGGATTTTATTAGAAACATAGGTCTCTTATAGTATCATCGGACCTCCTGGGTTAAATTGGTTTCTCGGACCATTTTAGCCATTTAAATTTTTTGGGACGCTAACCGATATCCTTGGGCTTCTAAGGCCAACTTAACCTCTTAGGCTAAGTTAGGCTATTGGGCCTCTTGGGACGTGAAGGACTGTCTTTAAATCTCTTGGGCCAAGTTAAGCCCTTGGGCAGATCAACCTCGTAAGCCCCTTGGTCTGTAGGCTTAACTTTTTGAGCTGTTCTTTCTGAGCCGTGGGTACCGGAACCCATCAATAAGATCTTAACCTCCCATCAAATCTTGAATGAATGAATAATATTTTTCCAATGAAAAAAGAAATATTTTGAGAATTGTTTTTTAGTTATTTTGAATTATTATTAAATAACATAATATTTATTTATTTATTCTATTAAAATATACTAATATATACAAATAATTAAAATATTCCATTATTAGGCAGATGCTTTCTCTAATTTCCTGTTTCAATTGTCAAAAAAGAGAGGCCAGGCATAGAATCAAATACCTTACCATCACCACTAACTCTCTTCACACCTCCACTTTCTCTGTACCAGTCTGATCTTTCACTGTCCATTATTCATTGAATAATATTATTTATTATGCTATTTATATATTTATTTTTATTAAAATTATTATTTTTAATATAAAAAAGTAAGATATAATATAATATAATACATATACTTACTTTTAATAATTTTAATATCAGTAAATATATAATTAAATATAAAAATAGTATTTCTCATACTTCTTTCATCAACTTAATTTTACAGTCCCTTTTTTTAATAATATATAAAAAATAATAATAAATAAATCATATAGAGAGTTGTATGGGGGACGAAAATCAATTTCCAAAGAAAAAGAAACAGAATCTTACTTTTTAAACACCACCCATAACAAAATAATTTAGACTTCCATAAAATATTAAGTTACAAAATACATTTATCTTTCTACACCATAGATTCTTTGGTTGTGAAAGACACAATTAACCCTGTCGTTCAGTATAAAAGGGCTTGGTTAATGGGAGGCAAGTGATGAATTGTAAGGCATTATGGGAAATAGGTTGCCACAGGCTGATGCCGAGGCCGAGGCCAAGGCGGAGGCGGAGGCTGAGGCTGAGCGACGGTGTCGAAGTGAAGCAACAAGAAAAGCAGAAGTTGATTGTAAGCTGCCTCACAACTATGAAGCCATCATCAAAGGCTCAGATTCTCCTGTTGACGTATCCTCCAAAGCCAAGCTGTACGAGCAGCTCCACAATGGAGTTTTTTTGAAAGGAAGGAGGAAGGTAACCCCTTTCTCTCTCTCTTGTGCGCCCATTCTCAATCGTCGATATCTGTTTCTATTTTTTGGGGTGCTAAAGACTCAATTCAAAGAATTTACAATACGACTTTATATAAATTTTCACTAAATATCAGTGGTTCAGCTCCCGCAGTGTAGATCTGTCATTTGTAAGCCTTCATTTTTCTCTCTCTATATGCATCGTTCTACTCTAGGGTTTGGAGTGAGCTTTCAAAACATAAATTTATGGCCACCTCTTGTATTGAACATTTACAGCTTTCGAAACATAAATCTATTGAACATTTCCTCATTTGTCAGTGATTTTTAAACCCCTTCAGAGTTTTCAATATAAATCTTATGTTTTACTATGTAATTATTCACGACTAGTAAGTCACACAACAATAGCTCTGTCATCAAAATGAGTTAAACATTTCGGCTATTACAAATGACATTGAGTGTTGCCTGGCCAGAAATACTGGGTGGACGAAAGCGGGAACAACTGCTTCATGTTGTTTCCAAATGATCTCTTGATCACTTGGGCTGACACCAATCGCTACTGGCGATGGGTTGACCTGCAAACAAGGTACATAAGAAGCCTAAAGGGCAACCATTGGTTACTTTATTGTTACCCTTTTCATCATAATAAGCCTTTTTATAGGTGTATGGTGCGGTCAGATTCGATCAATTGAAAAAATCAACAAGTAATGTTGGATATGACCAATTGAAATATGTCAGAAAGGGAATGATAATGCAAGTTAAAATGTTATATTTGACACCAAAAATAAACAAATTAATTATTCATACAGTGTTAAAGGTTATTATTTAACATAAAAGTGAATGACTCATTGTGTCATCTCTATTATAAGAAGTTATTCCTCTTCTTACCTACCAAGTTGGATTCATGTTGTGTAACGTGGGACCTATCAAGAAAAGAGTCACACTAAACCATTTGCCCAAATGGGTATGTCACTTGTTTGTGCATGACAAAATCATATGAAATTCAAAAATTTCACATAAAATTTTTATCTCACCTCCTCACTAAGTTCAAATAAAGGGTTCGGTAATTGATCTAGGTAGATATTTATTCTCTGGGCAAACAAAGTTTGGCTTGACCATTTTCAATAGCTACCACGACCACATCCGAGGGTGAATGCAAACCTTGCACTAACTCAGTGCTTACAGGCAACCGAGCCATTACTCAAATATGTTGGATGCTACCAACCAATACAGATTTATAAGCCACTACGGCATCTTATAATCCTCCGAATTGTTGAATTGAATTGTGCAGCGACGGGTTGATGAGTGTGGCTGAACTGATAAGCGTCTGCTGGCTGGAAGTGCATGGAAGATTCAACACAGCAAACCTCTCACCAAATGTTAGGTACGAGGTTGCATATTTGATAATGTTGGACGAAATTGCCTTCGGATGGGAAGTTCCCATCAACTTGAGGATCAAATTCTGCAATGGAAGCAAGCAGGAATGCAGAGAAAATCTGAAGGAAAAGCCAAGAAAGCAATGGATTCAGATTCCTGTTGGAGAAGTAGAGGAGTGTACGGGAGAAATTGAGTTCTCCATGTTTGAATATGAGAGTGGCCGTTGGAAATGTGGGTTAATAATCAAAGGTGTTATTATTCACCCAAAGATGTAACTTTCACTTCATCGACCTTAATGTTACTGTTGCCCCTTTCAGTCTTCTTTCTATTGCCACGGGAGAACTAATATTTTTTTTCCATTTTTGTTTTTTTTTTTTTTTTGAAGAAGAAGAAAGATAAGGTCATGACTCGGATCAAATAAAACATAAAAATGACTTCATAAACGGAATAATAACACTGCACAAAAGCCAATAGTGACTCCAATATAAGATAATGTCCATCTCGGGATAAGGTCAAATTTCATCCATTTAATTGTCCACTTCTTATACCTGCTCAATCCTCAGTATATCAATTCTCATGCTAGAAATGAAATGAAAAAGAAAGAAACAAAATAGACAATTGAATGCAATACTCTCAGCAAATATAAGGGCATTCTATTGCGTATTTTACCAAAACATAATATCATTATAACCACTACTTGCATCTCCTCTAAGTTTATACAACATAGGCTGTAAATTCTAAGGGCAATCTGTATAAATGGTGCAGCAATTTACCTTTGATTGAGATCTTAGACTTTCAGAACAACCAGCCCATAAGGCATGCCTATGGGAAGACAACAAGATGACTTGAAGCAGAGCACTGCAACCATCAACTTCAGCTAAAATTGCCGTGTTTCTGAAGAAGATAGAACAAATAATAACAGATTAAATCTGGCTTACTCACATCTTGCCAGTTTTTCAGAGACAAAATGAGGCTTATGTAGAACACAGAGAGTCACAAGACATCTGAACAATGGATGCAATAGTGATTAATGAGTCGGGCCACGAGGCTATTGGGTTCTGGAACAAGAGCCCATGTTAAGCTGTTCCAAAAATGGAAAGTGTATGATTCGTTCAGGATCTTTCTAAATAAAACATCTTCACTGGTTCTTTCGCTCTCTGTAGCCGGTGCTGTGAAGTATCTGTCCAGAACATAATACAATGCTTTTAGGGCATAAAAATTGGAATTGACAAATGCATAAAAAAGCAATAGCATAGGTGCTTAGGACATAGCTTGCATTAACTGGTCCACATTAAAATAGGTGAATGAATGGACAAGTTATTTGAGAGTACCCCTAAAATATTTGTCGAAGTCTCCTGCAACCCTTCTTAGCTATCTCTATAGGAACCTGGCACTGTAGTGTACCAACACCATATAAAAACCCCATGTCTCCAATTAGTAGTGATTAGGAGGATTCATTTAAGGTTGTTTTTGACCCATCCCGTAAGAGTGCTGGTAATAAATATATGCATCGTTTAGAGTCTATTTCTAACAACTTGAGTGGAAAGAAGAGGAAATTGGATACAAGTATACAATGCTTGAACAAAATATTGCAATATCTGCATAGTATTGCTAAATTTTAAGGTATTGTGCTAAATATGAATTATTATGTTATGTGTCATTAAGGATATCAAAATGCTTTGCTAAATATAAATGAATATTTTTGCAAAATATTGCTAAGTATTTCTCTAAGTGCCATTAAATTATTCAGCTATCAGACAAATTCAATATGAGCGTAAGAACATCATCTATGAACTGTCTTACAGCTAGTGACCTGCATACTCCCATCTCTGTGGCTGCCAAGAACCTACCCTCTCTCAGATATTGAGTAGGTGTTGACCCAAGAAGAGATCTGGACGAGTCCTCCAACAAGCAGAATAGAAATTGACCATAAAGCTCTCCCCATAAGAAGCTGCTACCTAGAAGGCCATCTCAGGAATGGGAAGGACAGGCAGTGGACAACCAACTAAACTAGGTTATGGTATTTAGCAAATACTAAAGCAAAAAATCAACTGATATATATCAGTATTGGCATCTCAACAACGCTATTTTCTATGCCGGGACAATATCATAATATTTTGTCATATCAATAATATATCATGATATATCAACTTATATGGTCTCATTAGCTTACGATTTTCAAAAAAAAATTTCTTCTAATATATTTGATCCCGATACGTATTGTTCCGAACCAACTCTATCACAAGTGATACCAATACTGATATTTCCATCAATGTTAGGCATTGAAGATGAGTCGTGTGGTCAACAAAGTATGTAATATTATCATAGGTAATGCTCCTTTTATTTATCAATAATAAGCCATTCATTCGCCTCTATATGCATTATCATAGTAAATAGGAATTACTAGTTATTTATTTTCTTTAGTATTTCATCAAATGTTTGAATCTGACACCAATTTCATATCAGGTTTATTCCCCTCAATTTTTTCCACAATATTTTTCCAATGCAACATGAATGTTTCAACAGTCCAAGACATATCTGCATTGTCACGTAGAGATTAATCATGCTCTAGCAGCTCCATATTGTCACAATTGTTTTCTTTTTTTAAGGGGGGTTTTCATAGTGGAACAATAGACAAATAAGTCAATCTTACTACTAGAAAAACCATTAATGCCAACTCCTCCCTTTTCCCATTCCATCACAGACTGTAACTACAACTACTTAAATGTGAAAATTTGGAATAGCTCCACTTTCACAGAAATATCTTAATTTGAGTAGTTTTATATATTGTGATGGAAATAACTTCAATGAGATCATTGCAAAAGACAGGAGTAAAAGAAAAGGCAAGCATACAACTCAGAAGCATACCTCAAGATATCATGAGAATTAATAGGAATGAAAATGAAAGGGCGCTGTATTTTTAGCTCTTTCTCTTTACTAAGATAATTTCCTTTACTGGAAAATATTCCAGCCACTCTTGTTAAAAGATCAGCACCGTTCCACCTCAAAAGGTTTTCATCATATGTGGAATAGAACTCTGACAAGCACTCCATAAGGAAAGGACTGCCAAGAAAACAAAGGAAATCTAATGTATAAAATGAGAAAATACTGAGGAATACTAAGAAGTGCATAGTTCAACAAAATACAGTTCATTCTTTCACTTCAAAGCAATCCTAGCAAAGTCATCTGCTCAATGCATAATCTCGCATGCTGTGAAAAATACTTCATCCGCAATTTGTCAGGCAACTCAACCACTCAAGCTTGGCATAATAAATTACTCAGCATGAGGCTGCGATTAAACTCATTTCTATAGTTGTCTAGCAGACATAACCCATGCTTAGAAAGGATAAAAACAAAGCTCAAAAAAGACAATGTTCTATATATGCAAAGCAAGAAGGAAAGCAGGACAAGTGGGCCATTTTTCCTTTCCCCTCCTCCTGCACTCTCCCCTCTTCCACTGCACCATCAAGTCAGATCTAGTAAATTTAGCTGACAGCTGTCTTTTTGCATGCCCAGTGATATGCTAAACTTCATGGTGAATTGAAGGAGCTTGGTCCATCATAAAGGCTTGATAAGGGCAATGCTAATATCATTGACTCAAGTTCACTCTTTAATTCAAGAAATTACATTTTTCTTGCTCTAATTGATATGCTATAATTTTTTCTTGATAGGCTGTAGTAGTTTGATCCATCACACTGACTTGGTGAGTGCAATGCCAATGAAGGCTTTGAAAACATTTATATGCTGCATTTTTAAGCTGTTTACCAGGTAGTACAGTCTGCATATCTCTCACACTTGGAAAAAAACAACACGCCAGCCCAAGAATTCCCATTTCTTTGCAGGTTTGAAAATCTGATTGGGCAAGACTCACTCACCCCAGTGAAGGATGTGACACATACATATTTCTGAATAGGTCCTCGTGCAATATAGAAGAGGAATCCCAAGCATTTCCATAATATGTGGGCTAAGGTGCATTGCAACTTTAACATTGGATTTTGATAAGTCTGTTAATTCAGAAGGACGACTGGCTAGCTAGGAGGTTCTGTTGTTAGAAAAAGGAAAAAGTATGCTTGGCATTGGATCCTCTTGCACTATATAGGAAATCAATTGACAGAGTTCGTGACAAACTTGAAGGCCATTTGCATGCCCTTAAAGAAAGACAGATCAATACTTTACATTTTACTTGAATGAGGTACTCTTCCCTTCACTTTATTTTGTCCTATTTCTTCTCTTTTCTTTCCGCATAACCTTCTACAAGGTATAGGGAATGAACATATTGATAGCTTGTATGTTGAATAGTGACTAATCTGCACATCTAGTGTGAATGCAACCTATACCACCAGGCATTTCCATGATATTAATTTATGTAACCGAACAAAAAGGTGAGATCAATGCTCTGAGCTGAAATAAGCCAACCACAGGGATCAACACAATGCTTCAAATGTGATGTACAACAATAGCTTATAGTTTGGGGAGATTTTAGGGCTCAGAAGTAAAGATTTACAAGGGCGATGAAGTGTAGTTGGCTAGGACAAATAAGTTGTTATTAGGATTTGAAGATGGAATACATTTAAAAAATTCATGGATAAGGTTTCATTTCTGTCCGAGTTAAAGAGAAGAAGATGATAGAGAAGGATAGAAACAAAAGCAGTTCATCTAGGGCTTCTGAACATCCACTCAAACCACCATGAAATCCACATGGCCAGAGAAAGTATCAAATTGCTGAAATTTTATTATGTACTCCATTCCAAAACTGCAAGTATTCATCCCTTTATATAGAAAAACTTACCGATTCTACCGCATCCATGGAATGAAATGGGAAAACACAACATAATATGTTGTGGTGCAGTGGATGGTTTTATGTTGGGGCTCTTTAAATGATTCAATGCTTAGATTTGTAACAATTGGACTCAAAGGCCAAGATGCTAATAACCTGAAAGGCTCTAAGCTGCTTTCTACAAAGCAAAAATTATTTTTAACACAATCTTGTCAGAAGTGACCTCAATGGGTCTTCAAGTTGTGGAAAAGAAAAATGCTAATAATTATGTCTGGCATTGCCAAATACACTACACAAGCCAATCACATGTAAAATGGTCGTCTCACCATTTACCATTACCTAATTGCCAGGCAATTTTCAAATTTTGAATATCACCTTGATTATATAGCATATTGGTTTCTCTGAATTCGATATGTACTGGACAATATTATATTCCACTGCTACAACATCACTAACCTTATTATATGAGACTCCACTAAATGTATCTATTTGATAGATAAACTCAAATGATGCAACTCTTTCCATTTAAGATAGAGAAGCATCAACCTACCTTTCTCTCTCCCTCCAATCTCAACTTGCTCTGATCATCACCCGAAGCAGCAAGAGAAACCCACCATTCTCTCTCCTCACAGTCATCTGATGTAGTAATCTCTTAATTTCTTTGTTCATTTTACATTTTCTAAGAATAAATGTAAAAATTACTGTTGCACATGTTTCTAACTTTCGATTTCCATATGGGGATATCTCAAATGTAAAAACAATCTATTGTGCATGTTGTCTAGCAAGACACTCAGTTAAATGACAAATTGCGATTGACAACAAATGCGAAAAAATTTCCGTTGTCCATGTTTTCTAGCATTAGATTTCTAAACATGGATATTTCAAATGTCAAAACAATTCTATTGTACATGTTTTCTAACTTTTGATTTCTGTACCTGTAGAAAATATGTGGGACCTAAATGCATTTTCAATTTCGTAATTTTAAAATCATTTTATAATAGATAATCAAACAAACTGAGGCTATGAAAAATAGGAAAAGAAAAAGAGACCTGGAAAAAACAAAACGTTTTCCTAGCTGAATAGGTCGAAGAATTTGACCAGACAGAAAAATGCTCCCCTAGCCATAACCAACTGATTTTATTATTTTTTTCATGACTTGAATTGACTTTTGCAGCATTAGCCTATTGCTTTATAAGAGAACAATTATCTTCAACTTAAAATGAACTAATATTTTCTGGTGGTGTAGAGCCAAGAGTTCTTCAGTACGACCAACAGCTAAATCAAGAATGACTAACGGAATATATAATTTGGTTGAATAGCCCTTTTCTCAAAGCAAAAGAATATAAGTTCAAATGATACGTGCAAAAGTGCTTACAGCCCAAGTATATAAGAATATCCTAACAAACCGTTAAAGTGAGGCTATTCGTCTTTTTTCACAATTTAAACAAGAATTAATTTCTAAATTAATACACAAAAAATTTAATATTTTTTTAATTAGTGATGGATAATAATATTGATGCGTCCTTGGATCCGAACTTCGAACAGATTCGGGCTAATTCACTTGTCTTGGTTCCGGCTCCATTCCCTGAGTTGGATCCTGCACACCACTAAAAAGAACAAGAGGTCAGCGTGTCGGCGGGAAGTTGTCCCACCAAAATTACTCCGGCACTCAAGTCAGTAAACAGCCTTCGAAAGATAAGAAGATTTATGAGACTGAGAATTGAAAAAGAGAGAGAGTGTGTGCGTGTGTGTGTGTGTATTTCCCGATGAAAGAGTGACGAGACTGTCCTCTTGAATCTGGAAGGTGGGGAGGCAGTAAACAGCCGTGAGGGACGCGTTTGTATGCCTTAGGTTTTTTGGGTTGCCTGAGTCAGTATTTGCGTAGCAGAAGGCCTCAATGATTGAGAACGTAGGTAGCTGAAAACGTAAGTCCCAGGAAGCTTAGGAAACTGAAGGCGTTTGTGGCAGAAAGCGTTGGTAACGAAAAGCATGTGTCACTGAAAGCGTACCTGGAATGAGAGTTCCAGGGCTTACTTATGGTTGAGCAGGCTATCTTCCTTCTTTGAAAGGAGTGATCCCTGTATGATTCGTTAGCTGGCCTGCCTTTCAGAATTGATGCTAGTTGCCAAGAGGATTGAAGTAGTTTCCTTTCATGGCGGTCAGTGGCTTTCCAAATCGCTCACCTTCATTCTGTGTTTTTTACCGTTGGAGCATCCCATATGGTAGGAGATTGACAAAATATGGCGCCTTCCTTACAAGAAAGGCGCTGATTTTGTCAATATCCGTCTTGGGTATCAGAAAAGATCGTGGAGATTGCCAGGAGAGCCGTTGCTGGCCGTCTGATGGATCATGGGCTTAAGTGGGCCTGACCCGTAACCCGGCTAACAGGGCCTCGTACTCGGCAACGTTGTTGGTTGCCGGGAAATTGAGCCTGAGGGAGTATTTCACTTCAAACTCGTCGGGGGTCGTAAGGACCACTCCAGCGCCACTGCCTGTGTCCGTAGACGATCCGTCCACGTAGAGTATCCATTCCGGAACTCCGACAAGCAGTTCCGCACTTTCTTCGGGCTGTTCCTCGAGGACTGGGGTTGTAGTCTCGACAATGAAATCAGCCAGCGCCTGTGCTTTCACAGCAGGCCTGGGCTGGAATTCGATGTCGAACTCGCCCAACTCGATAGCCCACTTTACTAATCGTCCAGAAACGTCGGGTTTCTGGAGGATGTTTTTCAGCGGCTGGTCCGTAAGGACCACTATCCGATGGGCCTGAAAGTAGGGCCTCAACTTCCGCGGAGAGAATATTAGCGCCAAGGCTAATTTTTCTGCGCGTGAATAACGGGTCTCTGGGCCGGTCAACGTTTTACTCACGTAG
>JAOVVI020014128.1:0-11608 GCA_028571085.2 Nepenthes alata | reverse complement strand
ACTTCACCTAATTTATATTTACTCATATTGATAAATTTATTTAAAAATAAATAAAAAGTTGAATATTAAATCAAATTAAACGATAAAAAAATATGTTAAAGTAATGGGATACCATTGTGGCATGTTATTTATTAGAATAAAATAATATATAAATATAATAATTATTTTTAGAGAATAAAATAAGATAATAATAGAGTTATAAATTTTTATTTTTCTATTTAGTTATTAGAATATAATAAGTTAAAAATTAGTATTTAAATATTTGATATATAGTAATAATATGAGAAATATAATAAAAATTTATATTAATAATTTTTTTACTATTATTTAAAAAAAAAAATTGGAGGTCAAAAAATATGAATAATACCTATACATTTCTATTATGATATTCTTAATGGTAATAATATCTTTCACAATAATAATAATAATAATAATTATTATTATTATTATAGAAAAATAAGAATAAATTTTATAAGCTATGGAAATAATTATTTTTTATATATAAGAAGTAAAAAAATACTTAAAAATATATGGTATTTATTATTTTTTAAATTAGAGAAATAAATATTTTTAAGAATATTTTTTTCGTATTAAAAAATTAAATAATAAAATAAATATTTACTAAAATAAGATAAAAATAAAATTTTTATTTTTACAAATCAAATATTCACTTTTTTGTTCTTACTCCATTCGCACGCCGGAGCTGATGCGGCGGCAGGATCTTTTGTCTCCTGATCGCGCGCTCTATGTCTCTCTCTCTCTTTCTGTCAGAACAATTTCCAGACTTTGATGTAAGTTTTTGCCCAAACTAAATGCAGACTTAATTCTCTATTTGCTCAGATCTAATTACTACTACTTTCTCCATCCTTCAACGAAGTCCACGATGAGCTGGTCTTATCCATCTCTAGCCACCGTCACAACCACCATTTGACACCGATATCTCTTCCGATTTTCTGTTTGCTTTCTATCTTTCAGCCCTTGTAGACCGTCGTTGGATCCAGGAAAAACAATGAATGATTTCAATGGCCTATTATCCAGCGATTACGGAATCAAACCCCAAGGCAAATCCGCCCCAATGGCTCCTCCTAAGCCTAATCCCACTACCAATTCCCCCTTCAATTTCGAGATCGGCGGCACCACCAAAGCGACGTCGCTTTCCAAATCCTCCTCCGGCTCTTTCCTCGACGATCACGATTCCATTTTTCGTTCATTTGCTAATAGTAGCGGTTTCGATAGCGTTCTCAGCGATAATATGAAGTCTTCGATGAATTCATCTGCGAATTTGGAGTCAATTTTCAGCGGGCCGAGCGATTCTCGTGCAAAGTTCTCTTCCTTGCCCGTATTCGATAAGCCCGTGTACGATGATGATGACCTGGATGGTTTTTCTGGGCTGAATAGCTCGCGGACAGCGAAGTACGAAGATATTTTTTATTCTTCAGCGAAGAAGAGTGATGCTCTAAATGAGTCCGAATTTAAGGGTTCGGGTACCCGGGGAGCTGACAAGGAAATTCCTAGTGATGATTTGTTGCCTGGGTTTGGTTGCAATACTGCCCAAAATGAGAGGTATGCTGTGGTCATGATGATCTTAGAGAACAGTGTTGCCCATTTCAATAAAGTTTTATCCAAGTTAAGCTTTTGGATTGGATTGGATTGTTTATGGTATTTTACCTATTTACTTATTTATGCTTCAATCTAATTGTAACTACGCTATCCTTGGTATTGAATTGACATTTATCCAGTTTACTTCAGTTTATATGATCTGATTTTTCTGTCATTTTTATATCTAACTCCCACTGCAGCATCACTGAGCTTTTCATGTTCAAATGAAAGTACTTTAAAATAAAGGGACATCTAGAACATGATGCTTCTCATGGTTTCGGCTTTGATCGGGTAATGTGAATGCAGCCTTGTATTGTTTCCTTGTTTGAAACCCGTGACCTGCGGGTTATAGTGGAACACATTTGTCATTAGGCCAAGTTTCTGAAGAAAAGAAAAAGAAGATATCTTCTGATGATATTTTTGGTTAGCATTGCAGCGGTTGAAGAAGTATGTATTGCCACACATTTGTTAATTGGTTTTTCTGTTAGCAGCGATCCAGCTTAGTTTTTTACACAGAGTCAAGTCTGATATTTTTGTATAGATTATTAAAATGTGTACTTCTGTTAGGATCTGGTCCTTTGGTGGAAATACGTGGAAGAATCTTACTTCTGTTACGTCACTATCTCCGTGACTTGTGAAATATAAAATGAAGTATTTGGTCTCCCAATGCTCTGAACAATTAAACTTTTCTTCCTCTCCTTCCTCTCCCCCTTTTGATAAAAGAAGTGAAGGGCAGCAATCAGGGGATGAGTGTTAACCAATTCAGGCCAAATTTGCAGGTAGGTGATAAATGGGCCCTTTTTTTCCTGCTAGGCTGCTTGTGCTTGAGCATATTAGGTAAGTAATTTTTTTGTATTTATTGCCTTGCAGATCGATATACATTAGCTCCCTTGGGAGATTATTACATCCAGCTGTGAGAATTTAACCACCTTATATTCCAAAAGAAGATTTGCTTTTTGAAATGGAAAGCAACTCTGTCTGCGTCAATTTGATGATTTGTTTCTCTCATAAAAATCTTGCCTCATCTCCTCCTGAGAAAAACTTCACATAGTCTAGCAATCTTCACATGACAGCATAGAGTCCGCTGATGGTGAAGTTTCAGAATGTTGATGTCTTGTCATCACACATTCCCATAGGTGGTACAGATGCCCTCAAACTGTGTGATGTCTGGTTTTCCAACTTTGACACTGTATCTTCTAAGTATGGAGTCTTTCTCTCTCTCTCTGCACTCATAAGGATCAGAGGATAAAGCAAAGAGCGAGGAATTTAAATTCCCACACTGCTGATTAATTCAAAATTTCCCTTTCAAGGCAGTAAGAAGAAGCTTGTTTGATCAGACATGAAAGAATAAATAGCTTGCCTCCCTTCACTAGCTTTACTTATGGTTTTTGTGATTTTCGCTAGATAGCAAATATATCAGTTAACTGATATTATACGGTCCATGTTTGTATTTGTACCAGGAGACCTTCAGATAGCAGTTGGTCCCAAAACTCAACTGCAAATGCAAGCAAGAAAACTTCAAGTGTGATTGAAGATCCTTTTGTAGTTCTAGAATCGACTTCACCCCTTGCGCCTTTGTCTTCAGGACTTCTTCATGATCCTTTTGAACAAATTACTAATCTCAATAGCTCCACAAAAAAGGCTGAGACTTCTGCTAGTAGGGGAATATTTGATGATATAGACCCCTTTAATCGGCTGGGCAAGTCTGTGCCTGCATTCTCATCAGAGATTAATGATAGGGAAAAGGATGGAAGCCCTTTAATGACAGGACAGAGAACAACTGAAAGACAAACTTCTGCCAGTGAATCAAATGTTAAATCTACTGTAAGAAGTCCAGAGAAGACGATTCCTGCAGAGGATTATCGTGATTCTCCAAGAAATGTATTTGACATGCCTTCAGTTTCTACGGATTCTCATAGATCTGTTTCAAACATGTATTCCCCCTCATATGTCAATGCCTGTTTTAATGAGGCCAATTCCCAAGATCATGTCCCTCCCAGATCTGAGGAGAACATAGATTCATCCGATGACATATGGCTCTCAGTGTCGGAGGTTCCTCTTTTTACACAACCGACAGCTGCTCCTCCACCTTCAAGACTCCCTCCTCCAAGACCAGCCATGTTTTCAAGGGCAGTAGCTGGTTCTTTTGCTAAAAGCAATGTTGATGAGTATTCAGCTTTTGCTGGTTCCACTCCATCCTTTCAGGGTCCTAAGTCAGGTCCTTCTGGAGCAAATAACTCTTTCGTGTCTCCACTAGATGAACTGGAGGGTTTTTCCATGGGAAAGAGTCGCAATCATGTTAATGGAAGTTCAGAAGTCCTGTCTGATGATGTTGTAGAGGCAAACTCAATTTCTGCTGCACCGGCTGCTGTAATGAAGGAGGCCATGGATAGGGCTGAAGCTAAATTTAGGCATGCTAGAGAAGTAAGGGAGAGAGAAAATGCAAAGGCTGCTGGAATGCGACAGGAAAGAGGAGAAAAATCAATACAAGATGACCAAGAAAGAGAGTTCAGAGAAAGACAACGACTGGAGCAGGAGTGGCAACAAAGGGAGCGGGTAGAGGAAGAAAGAAGAAAAAGGGAAGAGGAAGAGGAAGAAAGAAGACAAAGGGAAGAGGAAGAAAGAATACGCATAGAGAGAGAAAAGGAGGAGAAAGAGATAGAACAAAGGAGACTTGAGAGGGACAGGGAACTTGCCAGGAAAGCTGTGGAAAGGGCTACAAGGGAAGCACGTGAAAGAGCTGCTGCTGAAGCACGCACTAGGGCCGAAAGGGCTGCACTGGAGAAAGCTCGAGAGCGTGTAGAAAGGGCTGTTGTTCAGAGGGCACTTGCTGAAGCACGTGAGAGGGCTGCACAGGACGCAAAAGATAAGGCGGAGAAGGCTGCTGCTGAAGCGAGAGAAAAGGAAAAGACTGTAGCAAGAGAGAAGGAAGCAAGGGAAAGGGCTGCCGCCGCCTCAGCTGCCACGAAAGAGAACCAACAAAATAATGAAGATGACCTTGAGTCCTTCTTCAGCATGGGTTCTCGTGCAAGTAGTGCCCCAAGGCCCAGAGCAAGTACTTCGGTAGGTATTGATTGTGACAGTTGTAGCTACATTTTGGTATCTGGAGTAACAATGTTCCTTGTCATATTGAAACTGTACCTTTGACTCAGCAAAAGGAATTAAAAAAATATTCAATCATACCTTTCAGGACCGTGTGTTTGATGCACGGCTCCAGAGCAAGCAAGCACCTGAAGTTGTTCACACATCTGTTGGGTCCACATCTAGCGTGAGAAAACCATCATCATCTGCAAGTATGGTTGATGACCTAAGTTCAATTTTCGGAGGTAATTAATTGCCTTTGGAATCTGAAATTTCAGATGTGCCACTTCAATTGTTGCTTTTCACGATATAGTTGCTTCTCTCCCTCTTAATCCCCTTTTTCAGTTTTTTTAATTGGGAACTCATTTTCCTTGCAAAAGCTTTTCCATCACCTGGGGTATTCCATGAAGTTCAAGGGGAGACTGTAGAAAGAAGAAGGGCAAGAATGGAACGCCATCAAAGGACTCAAGAGCGCGCTGTATGTGACAAAGTGGCAAAAAATCATTATCATTTTTCCATTCAGTGTCTTTGAGATTCTCCATCCATTTGGGAAGTTTTACTGGATTGCATGAACTTGATTATTGAGCTGTATTCAGTCTACTTTCAGTTTGTCTGAGGTTTAGTCTTCATGTTCAGGCAAATGCCTTGGCTGAGAAGAACCAGCGAGACCTTCAGGCCCAAAGAGAACAAGCAGAAAGACATGTAAGTTTAGCATTCTTTAAAATTTACCTGTTCATTTTGTCTTTTCTTTTGTGGTGGTGTCGAGGTGTAAGTGGTTCAAAGTGTTGTTACTGCCTCATTAAACAGTTTCCTTACTTTCATTGAATACTGTATTCTGGATTGAAGTGAGTTTCTTGGTTACGATCAAGTTAACCTTGTTTTATTTGTGCTTGGCCTGGTGGAAATTGTTGGTTGAGCGAAGAAACCCATTATAATGGCTCATGGTGCCACTACATTAAATGTTTGTGTTGACCTAATGTGCTGTTTTAGTGTCTACTGGTGTTTTATACTGAAACAGTGCTGCAAATAATCTTCAGTACCTTAGTCATGCAACAGTACAAGATGGTTACCCTCTGCCCAAAGAGAACGTCAGAAGCAATGTTATGGGCTTTAACTTCAACAACCTTGCCTGCATTTCATTTTAATTCAATTGATGGCTTCACATGGGGAAACCATTTATCATACTTTCTATAATTCATAAGAAGTTAATAAAAGTTGAGGTTTCTGCAAATCAACTGCAAGTTCTTCGTTAAACATTTGTTTCATGGTGAGGTTTTTGTGCCAATGAGCCCATGGTTAGGCTGCATAAATGCCACCTCCCATGTTGTGGGAATTTATCAACCTGATTTGAACCAGCTCCTCACTCCTACCCCCAGACAAAAATATCAAATAAAAACTGGGTGAAGAGCTCTATATCTCTCTCGTATTGAGCCTGGGTTTGTGGAGTAATTGCCGAGATGCCTGCCCACATACCCAAGAAAAAGTTGTTTTGGTAATGTTGCAGTTTCTTACGTTGTTTATGGTTTTTATTGTTCTACTTAGCTATTATTTTCCTACTTGACTGCTAAGTTATCATCTATATGATTTTGTTTGCTGTAATTTCAGACAATTGCTGAAACACTTGATGTTGAGATTAAGCGTTGGGCAGCAGGAAAAGAAGGAAATTTGCGGGCTCTTCTATCAACTTTGCAATATGTGCGTTTACATTCTCTCTTCTTTCATTATCTTTTGATAAATAAAACTGAAAACAATTTCTTTCAGTACATGCAAAAACATACAATGGTAAAGACTATTGTGAAGCGATACTTCATTACTATGTTGTTATTCTTTGTCCTCAATTCCACATGACCTGAAAATAGAGCTTAGTTTTGTCAAGAACCATTCTTGTTTCATGCTCTCTTATTGGCTGCTGTCCACATAGGATGAGAAATTTTGAGGTCCATCCAGTGTTTTTTGTTTTTTTCATGATTTTATATGTTTGTTGGTGTCATTTGCTATTGCTGACTAGTTGGATTAGAGAACATTAGGGATATCATAACCTTAAAGATGAACACAAAAATCATCCACTCACAGAGCTACAAAGGTTGGCAATCATAAGCAAGGTTCAAAGGCCAATTACTTGAGCTGGTACTAGGAGAGAGTGATAATCCTTTTATTCTTACAGCTTCTTGAGACCGTGATATTGTATTGCATATATGATATTCCCTACGTTGTTTTCTGAGTTGGCCTGTGAATGTAGAAGTTGGTAATATGAGTTTATACAGTCTGAGAATGTAGAAGTTCTCTCATTGCATGCTCTAGGAAGGGTCTAATTTGTACAGCTTTATTCCTGCATTATAGAGAAACTGTTTTTGCAGTTTGAACCGATGACCTTCAATTTGCAATGGAGTAACCTTATTGTTATATTAATGGTCACCCTCTATTATTATTTGTGTAAGTAAAGATAAAATCCCACAACTCTCCTATGTGTATACTGCAAGATAAAATAATTTTTTTTGCTGGGCCAAGTCAAATAGTTGTTGGTTGAAAAAAATGAAAGGAAAAAACGAGAAGAAACTGCAACTGACAGAATCTACAGGAGTACGATTAGATAGATGTATCCTCAACAATAAAGGTCTGGATTCTACTACTTGAAGGGCAGAAGAGAACATCCTGGTCCATGGTCTCTTGAGACCTAATCATGGAGATTTAATCAGCCTGCAACTTGTGGATGACATCCTGTCTGATAGTTTAGTTTTCCTTTCTTCTGGAACGAGTGATCCAAGGGATTGCATCCAATACTTATAGAACATCACCTTTTATTCCGCATTTTACGGTTTCTGAAACTGCATTTCATGTGTTTGACCTTGCTTATAATGAATTTGAAACCACTGAATTCTAAGATATCTCTTCTTAGAATTGACCTATATTGTGTATTGTCACATTCACTATGAAGACAATGTCATCTGTGAATGACTTGTACCATGGAGAGCCATCTTCAACATACATATTAATTTCATATATGACTAAGAAAAGTTAATAGGTATTGATTTTATATGTAACTAAGAATAAAAATTGCAAGGCAATTGCATGCCATGATCATTTGAGATTGAGGATCTCTTTCTATATTCGCAACAAAAAGTTATTACTCTAGAGTACGTATCCTAGTTGTCAATACATCTTTCTGCTACCTGTATTATACATGGATGCACAGTTACATACAAGTATATCGTGGTTAAAATGCTGATTAGAATCTTTGCCTGCTAGGCAAGAAGATAGCAAATTATAAATTCTGTCTCGGTGCGACATGTAAAAAAGAAAAAAAATTCTTTTTTAAAGTTAAATTAAAATAAACGATAAGATAAATTCAGAAGTTCCCGGTGGAGTAGCTATAGTTGTTTACCAAACGCTGTTTGGTTTGTATTTTGACGTGCACGACCCATATGTGCTGAACAGCAGGACATCTAGTTTGCCGTTTGATCATGTTATTGATCAATTTCAGTGAGACTATGGCTCTTCTGTAAATTTGTTGGAATAAGAAACTTTTTTAAACGTGACCACAACTGATTTTTATGGCTCCAACCCAAATCTATGTTAACTGTGGCTTTGATGATAGCATGAAGGAGACATTTCTTATGCCCCTATATTGTTACATCCTGCCCCTATATTTTTTATGACGAGGAACAGAATTTTAGGGCCATAGTTTATATAGTTTGAAGGCTTCTTAATAATCGTTTCCTTAGTACCTTCATTTATATCCTGCTTGTCAGGTATTTGTATTGAACAATTATGTTATGCTTGGGTTATGCTCAGATATTGAGCTGAACTTGTACTGTTAAGTTGAGCTCATTACTTTCCCTCTCTTGTCTTTGTTTGAATTTATTTTAGGTACTTTGGCCTGAGAGCGGTTGGCAGACGGTTTCTTTGATTGATTTGATAACTGCTGCCAACGTTAGAAAATTTTATAGAAAGGCAGCTTTGTGCATTCACCCTGATAAGGTGCAGCAAAAAGGTGCCACTCTGCAGCAAAAATATATTGCTGAGAAGGTGTTCGATCTCTTAAAGGTATTCACTTTCTTTTCCATTTAGCGACACGTAATCCTTTTAGAACGTTGGTTTCACGATGAAATGGCTGTGCAATGGAAACAACTACCAGCGCATTTCAATCAAATTTGAATTGCCAGTGGGCAAGTTCTCATGCTAAGCAGCTACTACAAATTTATTTATTTTCTCTATTTGACGACTAGTACTAGCTTACTTGACTTTGTAGGGGGTGTGGTGGTCTTTCTTTATTAAATATGATTCTCCATCTCATTTCTTTTTCATAACCTACTTGTATGTTCTTCCGATGTTTGTCAGTTTTCTGGAAAAAAAAAAAAAAAAAATTTCTTCTTCTTTCCCGGAAATTTAATTGGGGAAGTTACCATTCCATGCACTGGTCTGAGTCCAATCTACTATGATTAAAAATAGGAAGCCTGGAACAAGTTCAACTCAGAGGAACTCTTCTAGCCTGTATGATGATGGTTCAGTGAAAGGTACCCGGTCTAACCAGATCACCGCCTTTTGAGTGGAAAGACCTGAACCGCACCTGAAGTCTTTTTTGTTTCCATGCACTTTGGTGGCTGTTTGATGGCGTTTCCTTCTCTAGTTGTGAACTTGTTGAAGAGGTGAAGGCGCCATAAGATGATGTTCATCCGAGGGTTCAGAAACTCTCCGATGATGGCCGGTCTGCCCCCTATGCCGGGTGAGATACAGAATTTGCTTCTGTCAATTCTGTCTCCTGCCCATATGCTGAACATGCATCGTTCATGTATTATGTCACACCTGCACTTTTCTGATTTATTAATTTGTTGAGATGCCGAGTGATTTGTATACAGGGAGTGATACATATGCTTCCCTCCCCACCTCCCCAAAATACATAATGAATTTTTTTTATTTTTTTTTTAAAAAAGGGAGGATGGATTGTTTGTTGAGGAATTGTTTGTATACTATTGGCTGATGTTCGAATGGCAAATTTGATTGGGCTTCCATGTATTGTAATAGTAAGCAATAGGTGAAGCTTCATCAGTTGATGCTTTGTTGATCTGACAAGCAAAAAGATTTAGGGTTGATTCATTTGCCCTTAATATAATTATTTACAAAGAAGTATGAGAATTATAAAGACCTAAGTTAGTGTGATATTTTAAAATCATAGTATGTAATTTGATCATATTGAAATGCACAAATATTTCTTGAGAAACTAATGTCAATATGTATAGCTAATGGAGAGCTCAATTGTGTGAATGCCCACTAAGAATTTTATTATTATTATTGTTATTTTGCTACAACACATATAAGATTGTTTTTTTAATATAATAATATGTTAAAGTTCATGCTTCTTCAATAATATTTGATATTGCGTTCGAGTTATTTAAAAAAGTTAGAATATATAATTTTATTGATGTTTTACTAAACAATTTCTTATTTCTTGAAATTAATCTATTTTTATCTATTTATTTTATTTCTGAAAAAATTATTTTAGAACTTATTTAATATTGCATTCTTCTTGAAAAAATTATCCAAATTTATCAAGCGAAAAAATTCTAAAATTGATTTTTGAGTTTTTGGGATTACACATATGTTACACATGATTTAAATGTTATCAATCTGAATTAATTATTTGTGTAGAATAAAAATAATACTAAAATAAATTTTGATGGCTATTTGGAATGTAAGTTAGGTTGTGGCTTGTTATCCATTATATTATCGAAGTATTATACCAAATTCCTTAAAAAAATAAATAGAAACGCATATAAACTATTTGGCCTTGAAATTTAAATTGAGATAATTTTGATTTAATTTCCTATAAGAATTTAGATTAAAGAAAATAACGGTCACTTCTACTATACCGTTAATAATGATATAAACGATAATAGTTAAAATAAATAACTATGACCTTTGACAACCGAAATATTTTTTCCCCCAATAAGCCCATCAAGAAAAGAAAGGTTATAATTGAAAAAATTCGGTATAATTGTTGCTTAATTTTTTCATATTCGTATTTAATATAAATTTAAGTTTATCTATTTCTCTTTGATGGGTTAATCTAAAAAAAAAATTAATGATATTATTGAATCACTGTAATAATAATATCAGTTAAAGATCTAAATGTATAGAGATTTACCTTAACAATATAGTAAGACTATTTCATAGTTTAAACTCAAACTCATAGGGTAACAAATTTTTGATACAATTACAACATCTTTAAATAAAGTATTGTTTTATTTATCTGTATATATTATTTAACTCATGTTACAATAGACGAATAGATAAGTATTACGACATTTGAGGGTTATCTGAAAATATTTATTAAATGTAGATCTTAGTTAATAAGTTTGAGTGTGTTGGCTTTTGAATTGAGCTTGGCCAATAATGTCGGGTTTTGATCACTTCATTATGGATATCACAATAATTGAATAATTATTAAAATGTCACACAATATTTGTATGAGAGTCGATTGAAAGTCGGTCGAAAGTCATCCAAACGGTAAAAAATACTAAATAGTCGCATAATATTCATATAATAGTCAGTCGAGAATCGGTTAAAAGTCAGTAGAGTGGCATATGATAAATACTTGATTCATGCCTATACACCGATTTCATATTGGAGGTTGCTTGAGGAGTGTCAGATAGGGCACTTGAGTGTCGTGCCTAGTATAAAATCACGCGTGATGTAATTTTAAGGTAATCCAAAATTATTTCTCAAACAAGAAGCACCGCACAGAGATAGAGAATATGAAGAGGTTCAACATTCAGTTAAAATTCGATTTGAGTTTCGCTTTTTACCAAAGTCGGGTATGTTATTTTGGAGTGAATTCCTAAGATATATTTCATTTGATTGTCCTTATTTTTTGTCATATTTTTTTTTATTGGTTACTAAGTGTGTTGAAAGAGTTCTAATTATCAAATCT
>JAOVVI020014127.1:0-11608 GCA_028571085.2 Nepenthes alata | reverse complement strand
GTGCTTTTACTGGGTCCGCGGACTTCACGACGCGTTCGCTAGTTCTCGGGCACGAAAGTCCTATTGCTGTTGTGCTTTATTGCATCACAAAAATGTTCTCGGACTCATCGTGGGTATCCTCGGACGATGGTACCCTGGGCCTCTCGGGTCAAGTACTTACCCTTTTACCCATTAGACTGGGGACCGTGGGTACTGGACCCAACAGTTTTAAAATTCATGAATTTAAAAATCTAATCTAAAAATAAAAATAAAAAACTGGCTAATATATATAATATCATAAATATATAATAAAATAATTTTCCCAACCAAACATAAAATAAAGCAGCGAGGCGATGTCGCTGCGTTCTTCGAAAAGTCGATAACAGCCACACCACCGCTTCGCCCAGCCCTCCTTTCTCTCCCGCTCACTCAGTGTTCACTGTTCAAATGTAGAAGATTCAGCTCTTATGCGCGTCGATTTTTCGCGGCACATAATTCATTGGTGTTCTTCGTAATCACAAACGCTTATGAATTTCGTTCAATTGCCTCTTTATTCGTTCTGAAAATTTTTTTGGGTCCTGTAAATTTATTATGCTGAACGCTTCCGTGTAAGTTGTTTTTGTGATCTTGGATTAGGGTTGAGATGAAAAAGGAACGACAACCTGAGCCTCTTGATTTCTTCATTTGGACCATTAAGGTTTTCCCTTTTGTACTTCATTTTTCAGTATTGCTGGAAAATTTCTTCCTTGTTTTTTTGTTGTTGAACTAAATCTTTATAATCACCGTGTGCTATTTCTTGAAAATCTCCGTTTGGTGACGTTTCTGACGCTATTTAACGTCGTTATTTAACGATGTGTTCGGAATTATCGTCTGGTTACACTTTGCGAGTTCTGAATCCGTATCTATTAATATATGATGACTCTACTTCTTGCGAAGGACCGAAATTTGACTTCAGTTGCTTCTTATTTATTTATTTAGTGCCAAAAAAGTTGTCAATTGATAGATAATTCTCTTCCCTCGCTCTTTTCCTGCCTCTCAATTTTACTGAGTGTTTTCATCAACTGGTTAATTTGGATGATAATATATTTGACGTTAAAGGAACTTTAGAAAGTATAACTCCATAGCCACCATGTGAAAAATTTTATCCAAGCACATCCATATTTGGGGCTTACGTGTTACACTATGGCCAGGCTTTAGTGGGAGAGTTGATTTCCTTTAAAGCTGGTAAATCGCTTCGGAATCCAAGATTTATATTTGAATTTAATAGGTATGGTTTCTAAAAGAAGATAAAGGTGATTCTAGTCTGAATTACTACAACCATGGCAGTTGGATAGTAGACAGAGAATTGCAGCTATGTTAAAGTCACTGAGTTTCACGAATATGATAAAGATATGTTATCATAGCTTGAAAATCCTTATTGGTAATTGGATTTTTTGTTGGCATTCACTTGGGCAACATCAGAATGTCAGTTCTTGTGTTTATTCATGGAGCGAAAGGAAGAAGGTTCAACTTCAGTGAGACCTCATGGGAATGTTGTGCACATTAATTCAACCTGCAAGAAAATTTCAATTATGGCGAGTGAAAAACAGGGATTGTATGTAGAGGTAATGTAGAAATTAATATGGACTCGGAAATTGTGTATCAGTGTCCGACACATATCTAAGTACTAGGGGTGTTTACTGCTCGGTCATTTGAATGTTAAATAGTGTTGCGTCCCGGACCCTTCTTCCGAAGCAGCCGCACGCTTAGGAATCCGAAGGCTCTCTAATCCGTACGGCAACCGTTGGCGCCGTCTGTTGGAAACTGACAATAAGCCAAGTGTCTCTTTCCCACCTAGCTACTGAACAACAAGAAATGGTGAACACTCGAGCGCAGACCAGTGTTCCTGCGATGGAAATCGTTGCTCAAAGTGAAGTTCCCCCTGCTGGGAACCAAGCAAACAACCAACCAGAGCCCGACGTCCGCCGGCTGGCCGCGGAAGTGGGCGATATAAAGCTGGCCCTACGCGCCATATGCGAGCACACGGGGACGGCATGGCCCGGGACCGCACTTCCAGCATCCCAGGCCTCCACCTCCAAGAGAGAAAGGCGTCGGGAGGCCGCTCGTAGGAGGCGAGCTAACCGACTCGACCGCGTTGCGACACTGGCGGCCGCAAGCGGGAATGAACAGAATGAAGCGGAAAGTCACCCAGCCCGCGATGACCGGGAGGAGAGCCCTGAGAGGCGAAACCCCCGCAACTCGCGCGGCAACGGGGGGCCGGCCGCTGCAGGATCCAACGGCGAACGCGCCACCCAGGCGGAGAGCCGCCACCCCCGACGAGCTCAGACGAACCTCCAGGGCAATACGGAGCTCCGTGACGTCCTCAACGCGCGGAGAGGCTCTACGGACCCGTCGATGGAGGAGAAAGTCAAGGTGCTGTGGGATACCCTGCATAAGGAGAAACCCACACCCTCCTCCGCTGACCTCCGTAGATCGCCCTTCGCCATGGACTTGCGGACGCAGCCGTTGCCAAGCAAGTTCAAGATGCCGGTCCTGGAGGGATACGACGGGAGCAAGGACCCAATGGACCACCTCAACTGCTTCCGCACTCACCTCTCTCTACAAGGGGCAAGCGAGGCCCTGATGTGCCAGTGCTTTCCCGTCGCCCTTAGGGGTGACGCACTACTCTGGTTCCACGGCCTCCCCCCGAACTCCATACGCTCGTTTGACGAGCTTGCTGACAGCTTCCTGAGCCAGTTCGCCTCCAGCAGAAGGGAGGAGAGACAACCCTGGCACCTGGTCCGCCTCCGCCAGAGGTCGGACGAAAGCTTGAAGCGGTTCCTGGACCGTTTCATCACCGAGGCGCGGCGGATCCCTCACCTCTCCGATGAGCTGAAACTCAATGCCTTCATCGCCACCTTGGCGGCGGGGGATTTCTTCAAGCACCTGTCGCACCAGCGCCCTCAGACCTTCCGGGAGGCTGAGACCATTGCTCGGGCGTACATCACGGCCGAAGAGGCCAACGAGGCGAAGCGACCCGAGCGAGTGGACCGGCCCTCGGAAGCCCCCAGAGCTTCTGGAGGGAGAAAAAGGGACAGCGACAGCCAGCGCTTTTCGGAGCGCCAAAAACAGCAGCGGCCCCCGCCGGGGCCCAGAAAGGATTACGGCAGGACCTCTCTAACCCCTCTGAACGACAGCCGCGCAAACATCCTGATGCAAATTCAGGAGGAGAAATTCTTCAAGTGGCCGAAGACGCCTAAGGGTCCCAGTGGCAGTGACCAGACGAAGTACTGCCAGTACCATCGCTGTCTGGGGCACTCGACTGAGAACTGCCGGACCCTGCAGCAGGAGATCGAAGATCTGATCCGGCGAGGACACTTGAAGCGGTTCGTGAAGAGCTCAGGGCAGGAACCTGCTACCTCAGACGGAGAAGCTAGTGAGCCTCCGAGAGCCCGCACGGCAGCTGGCGTGGTCCACATGATCTCCTCCGCTGACGCCACGAACGCCAGGCGCGGGCAACCGGAGGCAACTTCCAGCAACAAGCGGGCGAAGATAGGGGTTAGGAATGATGTCATTAGCTTTAGCGGCGACGATATGGCTCATGTAACCTCTCCCCATACGGACCCCCTTGTTGTATCGGCCCTAGTTTCAGCTGGTGGAGATGACTACCAACTGAAGCGGGTCTTCGTTGATAATGGAAGTTCTCAGAATTTGCTGTATCTCACTGCGTTCCTTAAACTCGGATTAAAACGAAGTCAAATGAAAGCTGCAAGCGGACCCTTATACGGTTTGGACAACGAGCCAGTCCCCGTGCAAGGGATAGTTCGGCTGGAGGTCACCATGGGAACTCACCCGCGCTCCATGACGCGCGAGCTGGCGTTCCTCGTCGTCGACCTTCCATCCGTATACAATGCCATATTAGGCAGACCCTTCCTGACCGCCTTCGAAGCCGTAACGTCCATTCCGCATCTAAAGGTGAAATTCCCCACCCCCTGGGGCGTGGGAGAAGTCCTCGGAGACCAGGAGATGGGACGGACATGCTACCTGTCCCAGATCAATCCCGCAGCACCGTGTCACCCGGACGAAGACCTCGATCTCCGCGACGAGACCTCGCTACAACAAGCCCAGTCCGGCGAAGAAACTGAGGCGATCCCACTGAACCCCTCCGAGCCAGAACGATGTATCAACATAGGGAGATCCCTCCAGCCCGCGGAACGAGACAGGTTGATCACCTTCCTTAGGGCTAACTCCGACGTGTTCGCGTGGGTCCCCGCCGACATGCCCGGGATATCGGCGGATGTCATGGTCCACAAGCTGGGCCTTGACTCGAGCCGAAAGCCCGTTCGGCAGAAGCGGAGGAACCACTCCGTCGAGAAGTTGGTCGCTATCAGGGAAGAGGTGAAGAGGCTATTGGATGCGGGATTCATTAGAGAAGTCCAATACCCGGAGTGGCTGTCCAACGTCGTGCTGGTGAAGAAGAGTAGCGGTAAGTGGCGGATGTGTGTCGACTTCACGGACGTGAACAAGGCCTGCCCCAAAGACAGCTTTCCGCTTCCCAGGATTGACCAGCTGGTGGACTCCACGTCCGGGCACGAACTCTTAAGCTTCATGGACGCGTACTCCGGGTACAACCAGATTCGGATGGACCCAGAAGACGAGGAGCACACCTCGTTCATGACAGATCAAGGGACATATTGTTACAAAATGATGCCCTTTGGCCTCAAGAATGCCGGCGCAACCTATCAGCGCCTTGTGAACAAAATGTTCGAAGCACAGATCGGGCGAAACGTGGAGGTATACGTCGATGACATGCTTGTAAAAAGCAAGGTCGCGGGCAACCACGTAGACGATCTAGACGAGACTTTTCGAGTCCTCCGGCAGCACGGGATGAAGCTCAATCCCGCCAAGTGCGCATTCGGAGCGACCTCGGGGAAGTTTCTAGGCTTCATAGTGTCCCAACGGGGCATAGAAGCCAATCCGGAGAAGATCAAAGCCATCCTCGACCTGAATCCACCTCGGACGATCAAAGAAGTGCAGAAGCTGACAGGGCGAATAGCAGCCCTCTCGCGGTTCCTCGCCAAGTCAGCGGAAAAATACTTACCATTCTTCAAGGCGCTGAGGGGCACCAAATCACAGGGATTCAAATGGAGCGAGGAATGCGACGAGGCCTTCAAGGAACTAAAGACCTACCTCTCCAGCGCGCCGCTCCTAAGCTCGCCGCGCGAAGGGGAAGATCTCTACCTTTACTTGGCCACGTCCGCAGCAGCCCTCAGCTCGGTGTTAGTTGCGGAGCACGGGGGCAAACAACAGCCGGTGTATTACGTAAGTCGGGTGTTGACTGATGTAGAGGCCCGCTATCCGCACGCAGAGAAGATAGTGCTCGCCCTTGTCTATGCGGCGCGGAAGCTGCGGCCCTATTTCCAGTCTCACCGAATCGTCGTGCTGACGGACCAGCCGCTGAAGTCGATCTTGCAAAAGCTGGAGACGTCCGGCCGGACGACATCCTTGGACTCGGGACGCAACATTAGCGCCGTCTAAGTTACATAACCTTACAAATTTATAAAAATATAATAAATAATTTTATTATTTATAAAATAGAAGATGATCAATTTCTTAAGTATATATATATATATATTTTTAATCAAAATTAAACTAATTAAGAAATTAATTTTTAAATAAAATTATATATAATTATAATTGATGGATATGATATCCGACGATTCAAATTAGAAAGCCTAACTAGTCTCTTGCCGAGAGACCAAACTCAACGACCCATAACGCCTACACAACCTATTTCATTAATTGTGACTGAGATCTGTTTGACGGCTTAGGACGGTTACTCAATGAACGATATCAGACGTTAGTTGCAACCACCGCGTGATAAGAACAACGGTTAATTGACCGTCAACCTTATAAATTTATAAAAATAACACAAATAATTTTATTATTTATAAAATAGAATAGGATTAATCTCTTAAGTATAAAATTATTTTTTAATCAAAATTAATCTAATTGGGAAATTAATTTTTAATAAAATAGAATAAAATTATATATAATTATAATGTTTAATTATTTTAATTAATTACTAAATATATATTATATAATATAAAATAATTATAAAAAGTTATTATATGTTAAAATATTTAATAATAATTTGTTACCAAAAAAATAAAAATTTAATAATACTTATAAAAATTAAATATTATAAGAATATAAATATCAAGATGGATAGATAACAATAAGATTCAGGAGGCTAGAAATGAGAAACACACTTATAAAGAGAAATGAAAAAAATAATCCCATTTAATGAAAAATATGTAAAATCTATCAAATCGCCGTCTATTTTGAGCGATTGTCAAAAAGCGTTCGCCGGAAAAAATTGCGACGGCGAGTCGTTGAAAAAAGACAGAAGGAATTCAAAGTCTTTGAAGCCCCCATTTTACCGGAAGACGGTAACAGGAGACTCTTCTTTCTTATTTATTGATCTTATTTGATTTTGTCCCCATTTGAATCACATTCCTTCAGATAAATTCAGCAATCTTAGCAGTGGACAGAAACCTACTTTCATTTAGTTAGATTCAATTTCTGTTCATCATTTAACCCAATTTTAAGCTTTCTGCATTCCTTCAAGGCTTCTGTTTCCGGGGTTTTTTTTCCCAGGTGAGTTCACTTCTGCTTTCCAGTTAATTTCCTATTTCCTCTCCATTGAAAGCAGTGATTATTCACAAAAAAAATTGGGTTCTGCTTCAAATTTGCCTTCAATTTGTTATCTACTTTTTCAGTGATTTGGAGCAAATTATTTATGGGGTTTTCTCCTTCCATTTTTAAGACGAAAACTAAGATGGTTTTTTTTTTTTTCGAGTTTTTCTAGTTTTTGCTTTGTATGGGTTCGATTCTTAACTAGTGAAAATATCAGTATCACTACTTATAAAAAAAAAAATAAAATAAAATATCAGTATCACTTCTTCACAGAAATTTTTGCTGAATATGTATATAATTCATGCTTCAGGGAGACAAATTTGCATGAGCAAGGAGGGGACAACAACCCTATGGTTTCCAAGGCTTTGTTTGTCCCACTTCTGCTTCTATTTCCATCGGTATTTGCAGCTGTCTGTGAAATTCAGTTCCAAAACTTTTTGAATTCCAATGGTTCTTTACTGGGTGCCGTCAAAATGCCTGATCATAACTTCGAGGCAACTGGTTGTGGCCTTGCTACATCTGAGAACAACAACGAATCAATGATTCCGGTAATCAAATCAGACGAGGAAAGGAGAACTCCAAATGAGAGTCTCAATGAATATCAGCTGGTATCTGATAAAAAGAATAAGCACGCAGTAAAGATTCATCTAAAGCACCTGTCAAATGGGGAGCAGAAGGGAAGAAAATTATTGGTTGAATCCTCCATGAAAGACTTGAGAAGAATTCAAAATTTCCATAGAAGGATTGCAGAGAATAAGAACCAAAACACTACCTCAAGGCTTGGGAACAAAAATCATAGATATCTATTAGAGCAGCAGGCTTCAAAAGAGGAAGATACAAGTGTATTTTCTGGCCATCTTTTAGGGACTTTAAAATCTGGGGTACCTTATGGCTCAGGAGAGTACTTCATGGATGTATTTATAGGCACCCCTCCTAAGCTTTTTTCCTTAATAGTTGATACTGGTAGTGATCTTAACTGGATACAATGTGTTCCATGCTATGACTGCTTCGAGCAAACGGGACCCCATTTCAACCCGGAACACTCTAGATCTTTCCAGAACATAACATGCCACGATGCTCGGTGCCACCTCGTGGCATCCCCAGATCCTCCTCGGCCGTGCAAGGCTGAGAATCAGACCTGTCCCTACTACTACTGGTATGGTGACAGTTCCAACACAACAGGTGACTTTGCTGTTGAGACCTTCACTGTCAACTTAACTACTCCTGAGGGAAAACCCAAGATTGGGAAGGTGGAGAAGGTGATGTTTGGTTGTGGGCATTGGAACCGCGGCCTCTTTCATGGGGCTGCTGGATTGTTAGGACTCGGGAGGGGACCTCTCTCGTTTGCCTCTCAGCTCCAATCATACTATGGACAATCATTTTCCTATTGTCTCGTGGATAGAAATAGTGATCCCGGTGTAAGCAGCAAGTTGATCTTTGGAGAGGATACAGATCTCCTGAGGCACCCGGATTTGAATTTCACTTCTCTACTCGTTGGGAAAGAAAACCCGGCTGATACATTTTACTATGTCGAGATAGAATCAATTGTAGTAGGGGAAGATGTTTTAGACATACCAAAGGAGACATGGCAGCTCTCTCGAAACGGAGTGGGTGGCACAATAATCGACTCAGGAACAACTCTTAGTTACTTTGCAGGGCCTGCTTACCCGGCTATTAAAGAAGCATTTGTGAGAAAGATTAAAGGATATGCTGTTGTAAATGATTTCAAAGTCTTGGATCCGTGTTACAATGTCTCTGGGGTAAAGAAGTTTGAGGTGCCTCGGTTTGGGATTCGATTTAGTGACGGAGCTGAATGGAATTTCCCAGTTCAGAACTACTTCATCTCAGTTGATAAGGAGGTTGTTTGCTTAGCAATTCTCGGCAATCCACACACTGGTTTCTCCATTATTGGGAACTACCAGCAGCAAAATTTCCATGTTCTTTATGATACAAAGACATGGAGGCTTGGATTCGCGCCAACAAGGTGTGCTGATGTCTGACTGAAATTTTGATGAAACAGATGTTCAGAGATTGATTCAAATACGTAGGAGATTCGAGAGGGAAACTGATTGTTTTGGTTTTTAGTAGGGTATATCTGAAAACTTTAATTAATTATACATTGTGTAACGTGGATAATGAAATATATAGGGAATGGAATGAACACATTCCTTCGGCTCATCTTGATTCCATGCTCTATTTGAGTTGTCTTAAGGTGGTGGTGCTGATCAAGAAGATAATCAAAAGAAAGGTTTACAATGTGTTTGGTGTCCTTATTTTAATGTGTACAACAAAGTAAATCCATATAAAACTGAGTAATTGTAAAAGTATATAATGTTTAATCAATAGAGATGAAAATCATTGAAATTAAAACCGTGTAAAATTGTGGAGATTTTTATTTATATTTTGTCAAAGTATGATTAGACAGTTTTTCATTTAAAAAAATCAAAGGTAGAACCATGAAAACTTATGAATATGTACTGAATCTTTGTTGGTCTATATATGCAAATTAAACAAAACACATTTGATATGTATTTATAGTTTTCATATCTACATTTTTACACACTATTTTGTTTCTCCATAGTTTCTAATAGTTTTTTCTCAAATAAATGTTAAACTAACTCAACATTACTTCGCATATGAATAGCATTCTTGTATTTTGTAATTCATATACAACTTACATCATGGGGGTAGGTCTTGTTGTGATAATATAGTTAAAAAGCAATAATATTGTGCATGAAATTCTCCCTCGAAGGGGTGCTGCGATGCAACTGTCGTGCAACATGCATATGACGCAGTACGGCAGCCGTCGAATGTCTATCCAATGGTATCCCTTAACCCTTTTATTTAAAAAAAAAAAAATTAATAATAAATGAGGGGCGCCGTTCAATTTACATCCAACGTACGCGCGTCGTATGACAGTCGCATCACGGCGCTCCTATTCTTGAAATTTTCACTGTCTAAAAACCGACAAGAATAAATTAACTTTTAGATTCATCATATATGATCGTATTTTACAATAAAAAAAAAATACTTTCACAACTTATAACCATGATCACGAAATTACGTGAGCAATAAATCTACCGGTCAATACTTTCTTTTGGTGCACCAGCAAGAATGCTGCATAATATCATGAGGCCATAAGCACAAATCATGAAAACAATATTTTGTTAACTGTGGCCCTGCCTCTAATCTTATCCATAAGGTCAAAGTTCTTGGTACAGTTGTTCAGCTACATGCCAATTGCCTCAATGCTCATCTTGACCACCCACCCAATTTCCTTCATTTTGACTGCTGCTAGTCTTGCCAGAGTATGAGAAAGGAGTAATGGTGATGTAGTAGTTATACTCTTTTGACCAATTCTGGCTAACCATTAAATAAAAGTGATTCAATGCTTTGACATGGCAGCATTGGTGAGTGAGTGATTCAAAGCATAATCTATGAAATGTTCTACTTAAAAAACTCAGGACTTTGATAATTTTGTAGGTCAAAAATCATGCCCGATTCTCTTTTCTATAAAGCTACTTAAACTAAATGTGACAGTTCAGTATACAATTTTTATATTTTAAAGTTTGGAGAATATCGATGTTCGTATTAGCAATATATTACCAAATGATTGTTTCTGAATTTTAGGCCGGTGGCCTCTAGATTGTGGCATCCTTATCTTCATACAAAATATTATTCCCATGATGCAATTATCTTTAGCTCCCTGATACAAAAAAGAAAATAAGATTTGAATCAATGAAGTTAAGATGAACAACATCAAAGCACCATCTAAGAAGATTTCTTACATCCATAGCTTTTGTTGGGCTTTAGATCAGTTCCTTCTAAATCTCATATATATTAAAAGTATTATTTTTATATCTAAAGCTATCAGGTAGTTTTGTGTGACATCAGTATAAGGTTCGTTCGAACGATATTGTTTATTAAAGATTTGCGTGAATGGCATTGTCCACTAGAAGTTCATGCAGTATTCATTTGAATGAAAGATCTTTCTAGTAATTAGACAGGAAGGCACCTATCGTATGCACGAAGAGTAATCATACACAATCTATACTGTTATTTACACATGATAGCTATACAAGTGATCCTCGTGTGTGGCATGTGCTTCTTCTCACACATATACACGTTCGACAGATAAATGTGGACAAGATTTGAGCTTATTTTAATACGAAAGGGCGCTACTTGAAGAGAGAAAAGAGAAAATAGAGAAGATGAATAAATTTAGCATCTCGTTGAAGTCCTATATGAGTTTTTTTATTCATCAAATTTAAATACGTTATTCTAATCTTATTTTTTAAAATATATTATTGTTTAATTGTTTGTTTTCTTGGAGTATTTTTCTTTAGTAGATTGTTAAGTGTGTCGTGATTGTATTCAACCAATTATTTATAAAGGTTTGTTATAAATGGATTTTAAAAGAATTTATATTTGTAACCGAATACTTTTATAGTAATTATTTTTATAATTTGTCTTATAATTTTTTCTTTAGTTGTAAAATATTTTTTATATTAAATATTATCATATTATTTATTATATTTTTATAAAGTATTTTTCAAAAAAATAGTTATGAGGATGATGATGGTGATGATAATAATAATAATAATAATAATAATAATTATTATTATTATTATCATTCATGACTTTTTTTTTGAAAAATGCATTTTAAAAGGCGTGTATGCGTTAAACCTACCTTTACAAGCCACCAATGGCAACATTTATAGGGCCTCTAAATTTTAGTTAAGAAAATTGAAAAATTATCGTTGCTTTCACAATTTTTTTTAGAATAATTTCTTCTCACTAAACATTTTAGTTAAGCATGTTAGATCTTTATGTGGCCAAAACAACCACAAAAGCGGAATTAAGAATCGATTAAGATATACCTCCGGCCATTTATGCTCTGTTTTCCGAAGTTCGATTCGGACCGGCTCCGTGCTTCTGGACACTCCTTCAC
>JAOVVI020014126.1:0-11609 GCA_028571085.2 Nepenthes alata | reverse complement strand
GAACAGTAAGGAGTAGAGAAGGAGAGGAAGCTTCCAATCTGAAAGGGTGGGCGGACGACGGTCTGGCAAGTGTACCCCTATTTTTTTTAAGTTCATGATTCAAGGCAAGCTTATTCATCTTTTCTTTAGTTCATATTTGTGATGCAAGTATGCCTGATTTTTGATGAACTTATGTTAAGGTATGCCATGATATTTGCTCTGATCATCTAAATTAAGGAAGAATTTCTGTTAACATCATGTTTAAAGGAAGCTCTGTTCTGTGTTTTGATAAATGGCCTCCAGCTTTTGTTAAAAAGGTATTCGTCTTATGATAAATGACCTCCGGCTTTTGTTAAAAATGAATTCGGCTTATGATAAATGACCTCCGACTTTTGTTAAAAAGGTATTCGGCTTATGATAAAAGACCTCCGGCTTTTATTAAAAGGATCTTGGGCATTTGATTAATGACCTCCGGTTTTTGTCATAAGACCTCCGGCTTTTGTTAAAAAGGCATTCCGCTTGTGATAAATGACCTTCGGCTTTTGTTAAAAAGACCTCCGGCCTTGTATTGTAATTTTAAAACCGGCAATTGTTCTGTGATTTTGAAACCGGCCTTGTATTATAATTGAAATCGACATTTGTATTGTAATTTTGAAACCGGCATTTGTGATGTGATTTTGAAACCGGCCTTGTATTATGATTGAAATCGGCATTTGTATTAAAATTTTGAAACCGACATTTGCTCTGTGATTTGGAGACCGACCTTGTATCAAAAATTTGAAACCGGCCTTGATTTGTAAAATGATTGAAACCGGCCTTATATTATAATAAAAACCGACCTTGTATTATGATTTGAAACCGATATCTGTACTGAAAATTTTAGACCGGCTTATTATGTGATTTTGAAACCGGGTTGTGATATGACTGTTCGAAATAAACAAAGAAAATATGAACCGACTTTATGATAAGACAAATAAGTTCAGACCTTAACCCTTGGGAGACAAGGTTCTCCGGCATGCCTTCGGACCTTATGGTGATAATCGAGGATAACGTAAGTGAGAGCCGTCCTCAGGACTTTGTACAAGGAGGTAGTGAAAGCCGGCATCGGGGCTTTATACAATGAGGAAGTGGGAGCCGTCCTTGGGGCTTTATACAAGAGGTATTGCCGTGATTGTGAGGAGATGTGCACAATCTATCTTCGATTAAAGCCCCCATTACGTTAAGAAATAAATAAAAGAAGCTATATTGTGACCGGCCTTATTTTATACTTTAATATTATCTGTTTCGGCTTTCTAATTAATTTCTGTATAGTCCGTCCAAACTCTACCGTATGATATATGTTGCATGATTTCCTGCCTTAACCGTTCTAAGTGTTTTGCATGATTTCGGCCAAATGATATCCTGTATATATATCTATACTGTTGACAGCACAAACATTTTATGGAAAAATTTGTATGTATTTTGTTGAGCTCTGACTCACTGTTTTCTGTCCCCCCCCCTTAGATGGAAATTTAGAACTCGTACCTGACGAGACGAAGTTACTAGAGCCTATCTGAAGGGTTGTAAGGATTCAAAAGCACACCTTTTGGACGACCGTCACGAAGAAGCAATTAATTTAATGATCTATTAGAATTTATAAACTTTTGTGATTAGACGTTCATGACTATATGTATTTAGGAATGAATTTTTATGGGAATGAATATGAATAGTTCAGCCAAAAATTAGATTGACTTCCACTATATGTTTGATAACTAATATGTATGAGACCTAGATGGCATCTATGATCGTGTGATTTGGAAGGCACGATCGGCTCGGACCGGACCACCGAAACTTGGTGTCAGTTCCGGGAGATTTTTGACGGAATGCAAAAAAAAAAATCCGTTCAGTCACAACAAAGTAGCGGAAATAGAATTATCTCCATAAAACAAACCTGCGGAAGCATGTTTCATTGTTCCAACAAAATAAAGGGTATACTATGAGCATTTATATATACAAACTCCATCCACTAAAGTTACTATTTACATTCACTGTCTTCAAACTCTCAAAAAGTTCTTTAAGGACTTCAAGTTTTCACTAAACTTTCTTATCTACGTCCATCTTTCATTTCGGTTCATTGAGCATCAATTCTACTGTGTTATCTGGAGGGAAAAGAATAGAAAAGAGAGTCGAGATCCAACAATGTACAGTAAAAATATGCAAGTGTAATACTTTTAGGCAGAACATAATATAGTAGAACAGAAACTATAGTATTATTTGAAGAACAGAGGATAAAGAACAGAAAGCAAAAGTCAGTATAACATATTTCGAAAATCATAAATTAGTTATACAAGTATCAGAAATTAGAAATCGATATTATACTCTGTAAATTCTAAAAATTCAATTTTACCATTTGAAGGACCACACTAGTATACCCTACTAGCTGAGGGGACGAATAATCGAAGATAAATTGTATTCAATTCACACAATCAAAAGCCAAAGGTTTGATAATCATTTAATTTCATCTCATTTCATTTACAATTCAAAGGTTTGATGGTTCGATAATGATTTATGCTCATTTCATGATTCAAAGGTTCTATAATCATTTATCATCCATTATCATTGTAACATTGTAAGGCATGTCAGAGAACCTCACTTGGCTGTGCTATAGTTCTAGGTCTGATTTTCTTACCAATGACTTAACCGAATACATTTACTAATAATTTAATAGTTTAAATTCATCACATCTCAAGGCCAAGTCCAAAATTCATACAATCAATATTTCAGATAATTTCAAAGGGTTTCCATATTTCGATAGTACAATTTCATGCAAATTTTTTAGATATAAATCGTCTAATAAACTATAACAAAGCATCATTTAACATTTAAATCTCAAGATTTCAAATTTTCAAATATAAATTCCCAAATTTTCATTCTAAGGTTTCACACAAAATTTTCCAACTTAAATCAGATATCAAACACATATTTATTCATAAAATCAATGCTATAAATCAGAATACATATACAAAATCATGTATTTAAACCAAAATTTTCAAATGTTTGAGTTAGAGTCTCATGCGAAGCTTCTGGACACGATTTGAACACAAAACGTAAGCCAAATCACAAAATCGGAGTTATAAGTCACAATATATATATAAACATGAAATCTAATCCAAAAACCATAAGATTCATGCATTTCCATAATAAATCTTAAAGAGCAAGTGATTTAGTGTATAAATAACAAAATGGAGATATTAAAACGCAGTAAAAACGAAAAATAACGTTCGAGGTACACTTGCTTTAACCCAATTTACAGTTATTTTTACCCAGATCAGAGTGAAATGGCTGGATTTCTCCTCTTTCTTCCTTTTCTTCCCCTTTCTCCTTCATACTTGCTGCTTCTCTCACCGTGGGCATCGAAACAATGACGCAGAAAACGTGCACGACGCTTTTATAACCAGTCGGGCGCTTGAGCGGCGCTTGAGTGCCAATTAGGCACCATGTTGTTTCTCATGCCCGCACTTGAGCGCCACTCAGGTGCCCCTTGAGCACGGGGTTCTATTAAATCTGCCTTGGTTTCACCCACAGTACAACTTGGGCGCTGAGACCCTGGGGCCATTTTTTGCCTCCTAATTGATTTTTCCCACATTTTTCCTTAACCCAGTTACCTTAAATATACTTATATTAATTCAAGGGTTAGGAATTATCATATTTTGAAATTAGGATCTCACAATTCTTCCCCACTTATAGAAATTTTATCTTCAAAATTTAACAAACCTCAAATTTCTTAAATCGGAGGAAACCTTTCTAACAATCTTAAGTCATTTCGTCAATTATGTGATTATCCCAGGAAACCTGAAGCAGTCAAATCACCTTGATCTTTAGTATCTGATTCTTTCTATGACTTTTTAAATTTACCAAATTCGAAGGCAAACCCAAATCTATTAGCTACTTTTCCAATGTAGTTCAAAACCTTAAATAGGCAAAAATTTCTTACTTCAACTTACGTTAAGCCTTAAAAATAATAATTCCTTTTGAGTCTCAAATTGAACATCTAGATATACGGGTTCACCAAAATTTTGCTATGCACTCTGATTAATTTCCTAATCATGGACCATCCGATTGTGATCTGCCATCCAATCCAATTTAACTTGACACCCACAAGTCTATGATCAAATTTGCTAAGATTTTGACAATTACCTCAGATTACAATCAGACTCAAAATCAGAATGCTCTATATCCTCATTAGTTTATTGGTATGTCTTTGGACCGACATCTTCCTAAAATATACAACCCATGTTGAATACTTAGTAAATGAATCCCGACATATCCATATCATGTAAACAAATTTCACAAATCCTCAAATTACAGTCAAATTAGAAATTTCAATTGTAATAATCACCCAAAATTATATAGCCCTAGGTGATCACCCAAAACCCCAAACTCAAACACTTAGCAATTTTAGGATCTCGTTGGCACACCAATAAGCCAACTGATTCTTTCCAACCGCGTTATCCATAATCATGATGGGTAGGTCATCATAATATCTTGAAACAAAATCATGAGGACTTCTCGTTACATGATTTCATATCTTTGATGCTTCGGATATAATTCTTCGATCAAATATATGGCCATATTTTTCCATCATATCTGATTTAACCTATTGACCAAAATTTATCCGATCAACTTAGTTAAGATTCAGCATAAATCTCAAGGCACAAGTAAACTTTAAATATAGAATACCTTACATTTTTTATTATTTCTCGGGTATGTCCTCAAACTGACATCTTTCTAAAATATAGAATCTATACTATATATCCCTGAAACACATGGCCATTCATTCTTAGCCATTTTGAATCACATTCTAGGGCCTATGGAAGTTGTGAGCCTACACACGCTTACACTATTCCTTTTAATTGTTTATATTTAAAGATCCCCAATCTTCTTACAACTTACACCCACTGGCTCAAATGAGGCACCTAGGTATACAACCAAAATTAACAATTTCCATAAGTCCTCAATTCATCATAGGATCCTCAGACCGTCACAATGTTAGAAACCACAATTATAATAGTCGTATGGATTGTTATAATCCAAAATCCATACACTAGCAACCTCAAGATCTTGCTGCATATTGATGAACCAATCAATTTAGATTAGAATATGCCTCCTCTATGATTCACAATGAGTGAGTTGTTCTATTTATCTTAATACACAGTCATAAGGATTTCTAAATTTAAAATTTTATAACTCCAATACTTCGAATACGGTTCTATCTCCCAATTTTAGAATACAACATCTCATTGCTCCAACACTCTTTGCCAACATTATTTGCCCATACAAAGCTCCATTACTCTTAAAGATATCAGGCTTCATCCTTGAGATTCTTAGACAGGTTCGTTCATTCACAATATCACATGATCATCTTTTCTTAGTGGCACAACCCTTTGCTCTCAAAAATCAATTGACAAAAACTAACTCTGAAGGTAGCACCCACAAATTCCTCAAATGGGAACTCCAATTACTTCTTCGACCTATGCTGGAGTAACGCTAACCATGGACTCCTCATTCACTAACTCCAAAAACAATCCATCCCCAGGATGCAAAAACATAGTCGTACAGTTTCCTCAAAAGCTCTCATTACATATCTCATTTCTTCTTTATATCATATTTCTTTAATCCTCAAATTTATGGAACAACATATACAATTTCCTCAAGTAAGAACCTCATTGATTAATTCTAACTGTGAGATCTTCCCTTTCAATCTGTTATAAAACAACATCAACTTGTTTCCTTTCAAAGGTAAGATTACAACAGATACAACCAACACCTTCGAAGTCTTTGGGATCCATATCTTAACCTCAAGCCATCAATTCTACCCCATCCATCATATTTAATCATCAGATTCAAATATCCTTTCTTAGCAATTTACTAACTTGAGGACCTCAACCCAAAACTATTCAAATTTTCACTTAAACTAATCTGACTACTTGGACCTCAATTAGGCACTATCATATTCAGCACTAACTCGACATTGATTAAATTCAAATCCTTAAGATGCATTCAATTTCTTCTCCTCATCCTCACGGTTGACTAACACGCCGATGAAGGCCCTTGTCTAGAAATCATATTATTTTCTATAACCACAAATATCACAAGATTATTAATCCTCAAATAATCAAATTAGAGGGAGTGGTTAGAATCAATGCATTTAAAAATTAAATCCTTAAGGCCAAAACTTAAACATTCCATCTGATTCTAAGTACTTCATATTACTTCAACTTAGAATAGTCCAATCCGAACCTTTAACTCAAATCGATTAGCGTAGGCCTAAAATCCAAATCATTCTACTTAATCACCAAGTCTCGGTCTATTTCTGGCCTGACTTAAGCTAGCTAGAATACCTAGAACTTATTTAATCTAACTTAATTCAATCTAACTTAATCATCCTATGTCTATACCTACTTATTCGATCAATTATAATCGTTTCTTAAGTTTCTGCGTATGATTTAAATCATTCATAAGGTATCTCTTTTATCTGATATCAACTGAGACAGAATGATTTTTTTTGTACCTCTAATACATTTCATCAATGACTGTATAGTGCTGAAACCCAAAATTATATCTTAGAATTCTAAGAAAATCCAGACATAATTTTTTCTAAAATTGAGCCAAAAACCTAATATAAACAACTTGTTTTTTTCACATTCTGGGCAACATTTAGATGTAAACAACTTCCATATCATTCATTTCACAAGCACAGGATTATCAAATGTCATGATTTCATCCATGGCTCTAATTTTTCAATTCTATCCATTATACCAAAATTTATATAAGAGATACTGTTTAGGACCTGTACATACCCAAAACAAAGTAACGAAAGTAGACTATCTCCATAAAACAAACCAGTGTAAGTATAATTCATTGTTCCAATAAAATAAAGGGTATACTATGAGCATTTATATATGCAAATTCCATCCACAAAAGTTACTATTTATATTTACTATCTTCAAACTTCCAAAAAGCTCTTTAAGGACTTCAAAGTCTTCACTAAACTTTCTTATCTACGTTTGTCTTTCAGTCTTGTTCCTCGGGCATCAATTCTACTGTGTCATTGGGAGAGAGAAAAATAAAAAAGTGAGCCAAAACCTAACAAGGTATAGTAAAAACATGCAAGTGTAATGTTTTTAGGTAGAACATAAATACCATAGAACAAAAGCTATGGTATTATTTGAAGAATAGATGATAAAGAATAGAAAGCATAAGTCAGTATAACATACTTTAGAAATCATAAATCAGTTATACAAGCATCAGAAATCAAAAATTGATATTATATTCTGTACATTCTAAAAATTTTATTTTACTATCTGAAGGACCATACTAGTAAACCCTACTAGTCGAGGGGGCAAATAATCGATGATAGATTGTATTCAATCCACACAATCAAATGCCAAATGTTTGATAATCATTTAATTTCATCTGATTTCATTTACAGTTCAAAGGTTCGATGGTTTAAAAATCATTTATTCTCATTTCATGATTCAAAGGTTAAAAGATTCGATAATCATTTATCCTCGATTACCACCATAACATTGTAAGGCATATCGGTGAACCTCACCTAACTGTACTATAGTTCATAGGTCAAATTTTCTTACCGATGATTTAACTTAATATACTTACTCATAATTTAATAGTCAAAATTCATCACATCTCAATACCAAGTCCAAAATTCATTAAATCAATCTTTCAGATAATTTCAAAAGGCCTCCATATTTTGATAGTACAGTTTCATGCAAATTTTCCACATATAAGTCATCTAATAAACTATAACAAAGCATCATTTAACATTTAAATATCAAAATTTTAAATTTCCAAACATAAATTCCCAAATTTTCGTTCTAAGGTTTCATACAAAATTTTCGGACTTAAATGAGACATCAAACACATGTTTATTCATAAAATCAATGCCATAAATCATAATACATATACAAAAGCATGCATTTAAACCAAAATTCTCAATTTTTTGAGCTAGGGTTTCATGCGAAGCTTTCAAACATGATTCGGATACAAAACGTAAGACGAATCACAAAATCGGAGTTATAAGTCACAATATATATTTATATATATATGAAATCTAGCTCAAAAGTCATGAGATTCATGCATTTCCATAATAAATTTTAAAGAGCAAGTGATTTAGAGTATAAATAATAAAATAGAGATATTAAAACGCGGTGAAAATAAAAAATAATGTCTGAGGTACACTTACCTTAACCCAATCTTCCGTTATTTTTATCCGGATCGGAGTGAAATGGCCAACTTTCTCCTCTTTCTTCCTTTTCTTCCCATTTCCCCTTCGTGCTTGCTGCTTCTCTCATTGTGGGCATTGAAAAAATGACGTCCAAAACACGCACGACGCTTTTATAGCCAGTCGGGCATTTGAGCACTGCTCGAGTGCCAATTAGGTGCCATGTTGTTTCCTTTGTCCATGCTCGAGCACCACCCAAGCACCCCTCGAGCACAGGGTTCTGTTAATGTGACGGAACAGATATTTTTTTTGATTCCGTCATTTATAACACAGTATCACATATGTCATCTAGGACCCACACGTATTATCCATAAAACATGTAGCAGAAGTCAAGTTAATAACCTGTTGAATCTTTCAAACTTATTCCCATAAAATTTATTCATGGGCACATAGGCACAAGGTTCCAATTTTAAAAATACATCTATTCTAAATTAGATCATTACATCCACTACTTCTTCTGTGGTAACTTCCAAGGTATGCTTCAGAATCCTTAGAATCTCTTAGACGGAGCTTTAGTTACGCATTCTTGTCAGGCACAATTCTATAGTCTCATCTGGAGGGGGAAAATAGAAAATAGTGAGCCGAGGCCCAGCAAGGTACATGCAGGTATATAGTAAAATATGTATGCGAAACATATCTCAGTAAAACAGATACTATTGCACATAAAGTTACAAATGCCTTAAGAAAGTGATTCATGACAGAAACATGATGCAGACGTATACAGTACTGTTCGAAAATATAAACGATCGTTGGAAATCAGAATTCAATGTAGACATTTTTTAGAAAGCAGAAGTCGATCTTACTTTTACAGAAAACTCATCTTTATCAGTAAAAGAACCCACTAGTAGACCCTACTAGCTGAGGGGGCGAATAATTGAGGATAGCTTGTGTTCTATTCACTCCACACAATCTAAGGCCAGAAACTAAACAGATATATCCCATCTCATGGGATCTTCCCCAATCCATAGGGGGACGAAACAGAACAGAAGCTACCCTCCTTATTGTAACGCCCTGAGGAGGGACGGACCATACATAACTCCATGGACAGAGTTATCATCGATTATCACCATAACGTTCTAAGAAATGCGGGATAACCTAACCTGACTGCATATCAGTCGTAGGTCCAAAATAACAGAAACAGAATACTTCCTTCTTATCGCTTACTGAAAGCCATTTTCAGCATCAATCATATTTTCTTGTTATCTTCTTATCGCTTACTGAAAACCATTTTTAGTCAGAAACATCACAATTTACCTTTTAGAAATTGTGTACAGAATATCTTAAGGCCGGTTCAAACATCATATACTAAAATTTGGTTTCAAAATACACTTGAGGCCGATTTTGATTTCAGGGCATAAAATATACTTGGGGCCGGTTTAGATTTAAATCAAGGAAGGGCCGGAGCAATTTTCTCATTAAGGAAGCTGGTTTCATTTTCAGTACAAGCCGGAGTTCTTTTTCAATACAAAGCCGGAGTTCATTTTTAAAACAAAGCCGGAGTTCATTTCCGATATAAAGTCGGAGTTCATTTTCAAAACAAAGTCGGAGTTCATTTTTAATACAAAGCCGGATTTAATTTTGCATTAAGGCCGGAGTTCTTTTTCCAACTAAAGGACGGAGTGCTTTTTCCCAAAGAACAGAGTGCTTTTTTTCTCAAAGAACGGAGTGCTTTTTCTCAAAGGACGGAGTGCTTTTCTTAAAGGCCGGAGTTCATTTTCTCAAAGGCCGGAGCTCATTTTCTCAAAGGCTGGAGCTTTTTTTCAAAAGCCAGAGTTCATTAAAAGCTGGAGTTCATTAAAACCGGAGTTCATTTTTCCCAAAGGACGGAGTTTATTAAAAGCCGGAGTTTATTTTCAATACAAGGCCGGTTATATTTTCTTACACAGGAAGGCCGAACTTGATTTTTACTTAAGGAAGGGCCGAAGTTGTTGTGCCTCAAGGGAAGGCCGGAGTTGTTGTGTTTTCATGCTTTAAGGGCCGGACCTGATTTTCTTCTTACACAAGCCGAACTTCATTTACAAGGGAGGAGGCCGGTTTGGATTTCCATGTTCACAAGGCCGGTCTTGATTTTTACTTAAGGAAAGCCGGACTTGATTTACAAGGGAGGAGCCAGTTTGGATTTCCATGTTAACAAGGCCGGTTTCGATCTTAAACATGCAAAGGCCGATTTTGATTTTAAAATACAAAGGCCGATTCCGATTTTAAACCTGCCAAGGCCGGTTTCGATGCAAAGGCCAGTTTTGATTTTAAACATGCACACAGGCCGATTCTGATTTTCTCACTGTTAGGCCGGTTTCGATTTCAAAGGGGCCGATACTGATTTTCTCACTGTTAGGCCGGTTTTAATTTCAAAGGGGCCGATTCTGATTTTCTCATTGTTAGGCCGGTTTTGATTTCAAAGGGCCGATTTTGATTTTTAGCATGCCAAGGCCGATTTCAATTTTTAACAAGCAAAGGCCGATTTCGATTTCAACATGCAAGGGACGATTTCGATTTCAACACGTAAGAGGCCGATTTCGATTTCTACAAGTAAGAGGCCGATTTCGATTTCAACACGTAAGAGGCCGATTTCGATTTCAACATGTAAGAGACCGATTTCGATTTCAACATGTAAGAACCGATTTCGATTTCAACATGTAGGAGGCCGATTTTGATTTCAACATTTAAGGGCCGATTTCGATTTTCAACGTGTAAGGAGCCGATTTTGTTTTTCACTGCCGATTTCATTTTTACATGTAGGAGGCCGAGTTCGTTTACAAACAAGTGCCATTTTTTATTTTAAACATGCAAAGCTCAGTTAAACTGAAACAGAATAAATACAGATGAGAAACCACTTGCAATATTCTTAAAGCATGAACTTAAAGGGTAGCGTCCGAAGTAACTTGCCTGACAGTAGGTCACCCAATATTACCCTCTGAAGTTTTTCTCTCCTCCACTTCTTCCTTACTGCTTGCATTTGCTTTTGCTACATTCAGCCAACACAGAGTTTTTATAGAGGAGGGGTTGGGTGGGGTAAGTGGGATAAGTCACTAACTCCGGTACTTCTTCACAGAAGGTAGGTGGGAGTAACTAGGTTAGTTTACTTACTCTATTTGGTCGCCGCCTAGTTAGATTCCAACTAAGTAGTAAGGTTTACTTTTATCTTTAGTTACCATTATTTTATTCGGTCAACTTTTTGGTCAATATTTCTTATTCTAATACATGGAGTGCCCGTTTCATTCTTCACTTAAAAATTGAGTTCAATTTACATGCAAAAAGCCGGTTTCATGTTTTCACCTAAAAGCCAAGTTCATCCATAAGGCCAATTTTCAATTTACATGCAGAAGGGCCGAGTTCTATTTCACATGGC
>JAOVVI020014125.1:0-11609 GCA_028571085.2 Nepenthes alata | reverse complement strand
AGTAACTTTTGGATGACATCTAAGTGAGGCCCATGAATCCCAATTCAACTCCTGATTCTTTCATTCTTGAAGTGAAAAGGGGTTATGATTACAGGGCCATTCAACAGTTTAGGGGTGAGAAGACAGTAAACATGCATAAGAGGAGCAAGATATCTGCACTGATATTGTGGCATTACCCCGAGTTGGTCGTGAATAAGCATAAGAGGGGCAAGGTGTCGGTTAGTGTATTCAATCTCTACTTCCTGTTCATCCTTTTTCGTAATCACCCTCAAGGGCGTCAGGATCATAACATCAAGAAGGACCTCCTGGTTGGACTGAGAACCCAAGGAATTTACAATTTCTCTCAAACGTTGAGTGCTAGAAATACCCACTGTTGAAGGTAGCAAGTGCTCATCCTCCAACACAGGAAGTGGCTGAAAACTGTTTCTGGAAACGGTTCTGTTGGGAATTCATCCTCATTGGAGTCAGCCTCCGTAAGTGGGACGAGAATCTGACCACCTTCACCTTTCGAATCCAGATCTATCGAGTTTAAGTTCTCAACCAGCCGTTTGGGCATAAAGCTGTGTGGACTAAGGGAATTTGGCAAAGTTGTGGCAGTATGTGGTTTATCAATTTGGGAATCAGAGGTTTCAGTCGAAGGTGGCAGGAACGAAGTAAGGTATGGAAGCAACGGTGGTTCGACGAAGTGTTTCTTGACGCGAGACAAGGAGGGAGAAATTTCAGTGAAGGTTCGCTGGAATGTTGCCTTGATGGAGGCAGAACTGGTAATGGCAATATGGAGAGGATGGTCAGGGGTGGAAGCCGTAATCGATGATAAGGTCGAAGACCCAGAGGGTGTACAGTTGGTGAGGGTAGTCGGTTGATGTAGGTAGTGCGGAAGTGCCGAATTTGTTCTGTGGCAGTGGAAGCAGAAATAGTGAGTTGAGGTAAATGTGGTTGTACGACACACACGGTGGACGAAATTGCCGGTTGGGAAGAGTGACGATACAAAATGATTGGAGTGACTGGTAGAACTAGTGAAGGAGAAGTAGAAGAAATCCTAGAAGGTGAGAAGGTCACTAACCTATGAATGTTGTGCTCGAGTCGGTGAAGTGTGTGGCTGATTTCGGGGATGGACGAGCTGAGTTCGGTAAATGTCGACCGGATTTGTGCTATCGCTGCGACCGCGGTGGACATGGTGGCGCTACATCGGTCGGTAGCACGGTGGAGGACCTTCACTCGTTGGCCAGTGCGGCGATGGCCCTTTCGAGCGCTTCGAGAGCCCGTTCTTCGATCTACTCCGCTTTTCTCTCAATGAAAGGACCAAATGATACGTGCTCCATGGCGGTGACGGCAATCGGCGACGAGGGAATGATATTGGCAACGGAATGGGAGATCAGCAGAGGAGGGAGAAGAGGGAAAATGTACGAGATGCTGTGTGAGGGAGAGAGAGTGAGCAGGGAAATTAGGGAAGGAAGGGAAATCGAGAGAGAGAGACAGAGAGGAGAGAGATGCAGAGAGAGGTAACTAGAGTGAAAGAGTTGAGAGCCAAAGTATCCCTATTCCTTCCATTAAACTGTACATATATAGGAAATGAGTTGATTGGGAGGAAATAACTCTCTAACAAACTAAAGAAAAAACCTAAACGTGCTAATAAACTGGGGAAAGGGATTAATACAGGGAGCACAGCATATGGGATGGAAGACAAATAAAAGGCCGTAACCTTTTTTTTTTTAACCAAGAATCATGTGCCTCTCATCAAGTTTTTCACTAGAACCAACAATCTAATTGTGCCAGCTACTCAAGTGCCAGGATAATAAAGAAGAAACGTTTGAGTGGTTATAACTATTGTAATTCATGGTTTTCTCCGTATATCCTCATCAATTGCAGTCAGGAGGGAAAACAAGAGACCATAATGTTAGTACAAGTTGTTCCTTCATAATCTTCTGAAGGCTTCATCATCAAATCTTACGTACATGGAATTCGAAGAATATGACTTTGGGAACAAATGAGAGCCACCTTAGGTATATGACATAATGACTATCGCATAACAAACAACTAAACAATATCGTATATATATTAGTTATAATGTGACGTGTGACTTATTTTTTACTGTACTATATCAATATTTTTTAACAAAATTAAGTATTAAAAGATTTTTTTCTATGATCATTTTATAAATATTTTTATTTTGACTCTATTTAATTTTATGAATTAGATGCAAGGTGGTACTATATAATGACGTTGACTAATAAATGAATTTTCTAAGCGCACCTAATTACTAATCTTGTTGGGACAACTCATCTTGGCTGGCAGCTTAGATGAACCATAGCCAACTACATTTCACGTCCCAAAACAAAAGAGAGGCTCATGCATCACTCTAATTTAACGGTCGTTGTTTATTTGTTCTAACCAAGAAATTAATATTTAGAGGGGGCGGAGGCCAACAGCCCAGAAAAGGGTGGGTTAAAGAGATCAAGGAAAAAAGAAAACCAACAAGCTAAATAAGAGCGATGTCCCAAGAAAAAGATAGAGAGCCAATTGTTACGATACCCATATCTCATCCTCACGGTTTTTTTTTTTTTTTGTTTTTGGATTCGTGTCTCCTCAAACCTTAATACATTAACAAGAGATGTGAGGGGAAGCAGGAAGGGCGGGGGGCGGGGGTGAGAAGTGCCGTTTTATATGGGTAGTCAACTTGGACGCGTCTAGCTAATCCCCTGGCTCGTTTGTCTATCTGTCCCATCGTCCTTCATCTTTCCTTCGTTTTTTTCTAACACCCTATAATTTTGGATGCTTATTTTGGTCCATTGATTTTGATTCCAGCCACTGCCCATATCATCATCAAACATTGAAAGGCCACAACCACCCTTCAGTAACCAAACCTTAAATGAGCAATCAATTAAGCGAAAGGTGTCTATTTTTAGGCTTAGTTTTTCATCTTCGTCATCCCACGCAAATGATTTAAAAACAAGGAAGGAAAACCATTCATTCAGTCCGTTATAAAAGGCTGGTTAGTCTGTAAGAACATTCATTTCTTTCCTTAATGCCACTTGAGTTTTTCGATTTGCCCAAATCTCCCGCTCTCTCCTTTTATCTCTCTAGCTTTCTCTTTTTATGCAGTTGAAAGTTTTTGCCTAATTTTAAACGCATCCGTATTCTTATTTTTCACATTTTGTACTGTGCATTTCTACATTGTCAGAAACAAACAACAATTTTACATAACAATTGAAAGACATAAAAGCTAAATAAATAGGTTGATTTCATTAATGACAATTTGGATATTAATTAGTATCTTCCATTTGTTGGAGAGTAAGGAAAATCTTATTTCAATATTCCAAGGTGGGAACTGTCTTCATATTGTGGCAAAGGTGAGTTTTGGTCCCTTCCTTCGGAGAAACCCTTGTTTCTGTGACCCCAAAAAACCTTCTATTTCTTATCATAGATGGATTTTAAAAAATAAATAAATAAAAGGAAAACCTTATTGGCCTAGAACGGCGAAACGGAAAACGAAGCAAAAGTTAAAGGAACTTTGGACCGAAGCTACACGTCTATACGTAATAGTGGATAAACTGCATGTAGCCATCGATATTGGCTTATCTTTGGAATGTCAGTTAAGTTATTAGCCTATGCAATATATTACTACAAGACTAGACCTGTAAAAGCTAGGCGGACCCGTCTGTGAGAGAGAGAGAGAGAATCTGGGTCTTTAATGGCAGAGCCTAAAAAGATCTTGTATCGTCTGGGGACTTAGAAGAAAGAAACAGACAGAGAGAGGATCTGGGTTTTTATTAGCAGGCCTAGAACTAAAAGAGCATCTCCTTTTTTAGCTGGTGGTTCAAGGCCTGTGACTGCTATTACATCCCTGGTAGTCTGAAGGAATTCATGGCTATGACAGCTATTCAGTACCTTCTGAATTTCTTGGGCTTTGCGCCTCCTTCCCTTTGCTACAGAGAGTTAATATCTCAAGTTGGTTGGTGGTTGTTTCCCTCCTGTTCATTCGTATTCCCATTTGAAGCGGGTAACTCCTGTCCTGTTGGTTTCTCTCTGCCGCAGCATTGCTGACCCCTCTTCGTTATCATTCTGTTTTGTCTCTTGATCCGTGTTTCCTATATGTTGTTTGTCGGGTCTGCAAGGTAGTTTTGTGCTATTTATTTCCAAGCATACCTCTTTTTTGCTCGCCATTCATGCTCTCCTTGCCCTGCACATTGCATGCAAATAGCTGTATTCTATTCTATCTTACTGTTTCTCTCTCTTCCTCCCAAAGTTATTATTGTTATTATTTTTTTGAGGTGCGGTGGGGGGTGGGGTGGGTCCGATATTTCAAACGTTACGTACATATAATGTTCATAGGGAACATGACACTTTTTTCTTCTTCTTTTTGCAGTGTAGTGTTTAAAACGAAGAATGGTTGAACAAGGACAGACAGAGGAAGGTGGTGGTAGCGGTGGTGGGAAGGGTGCTGTGCCATCCTCTTCTGGTGGCAATCAGAGTCCGTTGACGGGCAAAGTAGCGTCATCCTGCCATCATCATTATCCACCAGCTCTTGCAAAGTATGAGGATGTTGTAGCCGATCCTGCTCTCTTCGTGGATACCTTAAGGAAGCTTCACGCTGCGATGGGAACCAAGTTCATGTAAGCTAAGAAAGAAACAAAAGTAACATCCTCTTGGGCTCCCTATCGGCAACTGTTGACTATACTTTGGTTTCATTTGAACTTGTCGCTTGAGCATATTTTGCCTGTGTATATACCGATTTACTTTTCCTGCCTGCTCTTTTGGTTTTTCAATGGCATACCTACAACCTTTTGACGCCGTAAGTGTAGGTCCGGATAAAAGTTGTCCCATGCTGGCGATGAATTTACGATGGAAAGGAAAAAATACTACTTCTTGTTCTACTTCTCGTTGATTGATTATTACTACTAAAGAAGGAAAGAAAGTGGAGTTCTGCTGAACGGAAAACTTCTTGATAAGATGGTGCTTGCCTTCTGTCGTGGTTGTCTGTGCGCAGCTAAACATTCTGGTGGCACAGGGATCTTGTTGACGTCCGGGATCAAGTTTTTGAGTTGAATCCTCACTTATCCCCTCCCAACAATAATTAGCAAAATGTCAACGATGACAACGCACGCAACAAGCTTGATCCTCACTTACCGATGGATTGAGTTATTTGAATGCGTTTGCACTATACGATAGCAGAAACTTTTAGCCGTCGTTGAAGAGAAACCTAGGATAGTTTTGTGAGGTTTCAGCTGCTTGTATGCTAGACAAAGAGCTGCTTTGCTGGGCAGCAAGCCAGAAAATTTATGGTTTGTCGAGTGTATCTGTATGAGTTTTCAGCTAGAAAATCACGAAAGTAATTCTTGGGAGTTTTTGTTTTACTTTGGTTGTAGGATTCCGGTTATAGGGGGCAGGGATCTCGATTTGCATCGGCTTTTTGTGGCGGTGACTTCACGTGGTGGCATTGAAAAGGTGAGTTGGGGTGATTATCTAGCTACTACCATGGCGCATTCGTTTGCTTATTCTTATATGCTGTATCGTGGGCATGAAAAATCGGTGTTTCTGGACTGAGCCTCTGGGCAAGGACGGCAACCATTTCCGGTGGGTATGCTAGTTTATACGGAGGGCAATGTATGTAACCAGCTTTGTTATTATTGTTATTATTATTTAACGTTCAAAGGTTAGGTTTATAGTTAGGCAGACGGGACGGCGAAACCCTGTGATCCTGTTGCTGGAAATGGATCCTTGGTTGCGCCGGGGAGAACCTTCCAACTTCTTTTGATTGGTATTAAAATACTGTCTTTGTTTTTACTCCTATTCTTTTATGGTGAACTGGTCAAGATGCCCAATCAAGACTTTCCGAGGACGTTGTACATGACTTTGTTGATTCGAAAAATTGACGACGACTCACCGCCTTCTGCATCTTTTTTTAACTCTCTATTCGGGCAATGTCCTCCTCGGAACTGACTAGCTCATGATCAACTTTCCTAGCTTCGGATGATCTTTTGGGTTGGGTAGTCCCTGGAAGAGCCGGAGTGCCTTTTTTCATACTCGCTAATAATAATAATAATAATGGAGTTCTGGAGCATTACGGACACGACGTTGTTTCTTTTCCTTTCTTTTTTTTATTTTTCCAGAGATCGAGGCTGGCATTCTCTTTTATTTTATTGTATTTGCTGATCCCCTCGTCCAATGGAATCATACAGGTCCTCGGGGAGAAGAGATGGAAAGAAGTGACAACTGCTTTCAGCTTTCCTCCTACGGCTACAAATGCTTCTTTTGTACTGCGCAAGTACTATTACTCTCTGCTTCAACATTATGAACAAATCTACTTCTTTAAGACGCGTGGTTGGATCCCTTCTTTACCTCCTGGTAATGCGTTTATTTCAAGTCTTTTTCGTCTTTCTTCCGCTCTCGCCCACAGAACTACTCGCGTTAAGTTTATCATACTATGTTGTATTGCACTTTCTTCGCAAGTATCATCCTCCCATGGCTCCTGTTCAAATTCATGGGTTGGTTAAAACCGCGCCGGCACACCACAAGTTCTTACTTGTGGGAAAGGGGAATTTGCATGCGTCTCTTCCTGTCTCATTGTTACTGCAGTCCCGTGTTCTTCCGGATAGCAAAACGTCCTTCCATTATGCTTGGATGGGAATAAATTTCCTTTTTAAGGACAGGAAGGAAGGAAAGGGTAGCGAAAGAAAGTGACTTTGGCTTTCCTTGTTTCATGTCTTTGGTTTTATCCGATAGAGGAAGGAAAAAATTCAAATTAGAATTATAGCAGCTCCTAAATACCATCAATTTGGACGTCAAACAAAATGGTTGGCCCAGACAGAAAGGATCTTCCTAGTTCTTTCCTCGCTGAGTTTAAACCAACTTGGGCAGCTTTGTTCTTTCCATTCCATTACTTACTATCAACTCCAATTCATTTAATGGGAACTATGAACTGGGTGCTAAATTCCTTTACCATGGTGCACCACATAGCCGAATATGGTACGCTGGCGGCAGTTCTTCCTTTTATATGCATCATCTCAGTAAGCGCTTATCATATGAATTGCCCATTTTTATCGCACTCGACTTGGACAGTTTCTTTCACTCGGGTTATTTTGCTATGTTCAGCAGCGCTCTGTACCTGTTATATTTTGGGCAGATTTAATGGAGTTTAGGTTAGGTTATTGTTGCCAGTTCGTTGCGCTCGCTAACTGGTGTTATTCCCTGATCTCTGCTCTCGTTGCTACAGTAAGTGGGGCATCATCATCATCAGTCAGCTGCCCTGTTGTTGGGGTGATTGACGGGAAATTTGACACTGGATATCTCGTTACCGTCACAGTTGGCACAGAGAAGCTGAAAGGCGTCCTCTATCTGGCCCCTCCTGATCCCCTTGGGGGAGCGCCACCGCTGAACTCTCGTGTCTTCACCGACCAAAGTTATGGAAGCCCTCCAGCAACAGGTATACGACGGAGACGCCGAAGGAAAAAATCAGAAATGAGAAAGAGGGATCCCACTCATCCGAAGCCCAACAGAAGTGGTTACAATTTCTTCTTTGCGGAGCAGCATGCTAGATTAAAGCCACTTTACCCAGGGAAGGACCGAGAGATAAGTAGGATGATCGGTGAATTGTGGACGAACCTCATATGCAGCGACAAAGCCGTGAGTAATACTATATATCTGTACTGTTAGCGCTGTTTGGCTCAGGGCTTTTTTTCCTCTGCGAAGTGAACACTAACTCTCTACTGCTTCGTTCCGTTCCATTGGAACTGCTGTGAAATGGCAGGTATACCAAGAGAAAGCTCTAAAGGATAAAGAAAGATATAGGATAGAGATGGCAGAGTATAGAGAGAGATTGAGGTCTAGCGAGGTGATCAGCGATGCAGTGCCAATACGACAGAGGCCTCCCAATCCGGGCGTCGAGATGGTGGAGCTTGGTGCGAAAGATGGAAAGGGGTGGGATTCTCCGGTAAATGGGAGTGAATCAGGCATGAGCGAGACTGAGGATGATAGACCTGCAGACAAGGGCGAGGATGAGTCGGATACAGAGACGCTTGAAAATGCGGGGTACGGAAAGAAGAACGAGGAGGATGGAGGGAGGACTTTGGCGAAGAAGGCCACAAGGGTTGGGGAAAAGTCTCCCTGCTAAGATTCACCACTCCACTCCACTCCACTCCACTCCAACGGATTGTGCTCCCACGAAAAAAAAAAAGGATCTGCTCTTTCCCAAGTTTTCTGAGTTTCTTTCCTATGACTGACGGAAAAATATTCTGAATTTTATATTTGATCTTAATTTTATTTCACTATCAATTTTGACGCTGTTGGAAGTGTCATTCCATACCCTCATGGATTGTTGCCCCGCGACATGCTCGTGAGAGGTTAAAAGGCAGAGGCTCACGTAGATATTTATTTAAAATTATCCGTCACAAAGTTACAGGAGTCTACTTTATTTGACATTTTTATTCTGAAAGTGCGCAGGGATGAGAAAATGTTTTTTACCGTAGAACTTCGGCACAGGGGTATAAAACATCCATCTAATGCTTGCCCCAGCAGGCTATCATGACAAATAACCTCAGTACATCTTGGTCATGTGACAAAGTCACATGTGCTTCAACTCTTACTTTCTTCCCCCTCCCGCGTCTCTCTTATTTTTACATTTTTTGCCCCACTTTAAACATGTGCTAACTCTTTACAAAATAAATCACAAATAAAATAGTTATCTCAGTACGACACTTGTCGTGTTTCCTTTTTTGTTTAATGCATACATACATACAACTGGTGTATTGTATTTGATCTAAAGAAATAGAGTAAATGAACGTCCATTATACAAAGCAGTGATCGAAATTTCATGTATTAATTGTGCCTTAACAATTACCATATATGATGGGATCATGTGAAATTTGAAACGATTCGAGAGAATTATCAACATTAGTGAGAATTATCTTTAGCCCTGTTGCCGACACTGCGTATTCTTCAGCCCTCGTCTCGAAAATACATGGAAACTGCACTATTCTCTCCCATTTAAAATGAGAAGTTTGAAACAAATCTCAGCCGTTTTTTATTTTAAAAATGAAAAAAAAAAAAAATTACAAATGTCAGCCGTTGGACCTAATCCAATGGCTAACATCTAGCGATGTATGCTTTGCTATGCCTCCGGCACTGCAGCGCCCCTGATTTGCATGGGCTACCATTTTATTTATGGAAAATGTTGCCATCCTGGTTCATTTAATCAGCGGGAAAAAGAGAAACATAATTAATGAGTAAATGCACCTTCTGGTTCTTCCCACTATTCATCATGCCGCATGTACAATGGAGGCTTCATGTTGGAGACTCTCTGCTGATGACCGAGCTAACGACAAGGAACAACAATGAGGTCAAATAGGAAATCAAAACCCTTCTGAGCTCATCATATACAGATTACGTCAAAGAAATGAATAACTCTCCATTGCTTGTGATCCAAGTACCCCTTTTTTTTGTTTTTTACAGCAATGAGGAAATTAGTTGCATCTGAATGCATAATCACAGAATAAACTATAATTGTAGCAGCAACCGAGTTGAACTGAACCAGCCGTGTTTAAATCAAGCTTAAGCCAAGTTACAGCTCACCATGTTTTGATAACTCAGCTTATTTATACATGGTATGAGTGCCACATGAACAAGCCCATCTTGGCTCACGAATGTACCAGGCTCAAGTTCATAGAATGATTAAACCATTGAGTTGGCAAGAAATCAGGAGTTTGCAATTGAGGGCGACTACCGTGTTCCTTTGTTATCCTTCTCCATCATTCAATAAGAAATATGATAAATGCCATTCATTTTGCAAAAGTTGATTACGGCTAACGGGACAGCACTCAGGTTGCCTTACAATGTAAATCTCATCTCCAGCTGTATTGTACATGTCTTGATTTCTATGCCATGTCCAAAGGGCATGCGTCTCATTTTTCACCTGAAGAAAGAGTTTACCCAGTTTACAATAATCTATTACTTCCCATGAAGTCAAAAGAGAAAAGCACCAGAGAAAGAATGTATTATCTGGGCACGTTCGGTTGTGTAAGCACTTGGATGGAAAAGGAAATACCTTCAAGATGCCATGGCCAAAACTAGTTTCTCTGAGAGCACTATAATCAGGCTGTCGGTCCCAACAGAATTTACCAGCTCCAGGACCTGATGTGAAGTTGAATGCACAAAATTGGTCAATATATGGATCCGGTATGGTCAATGGATCTGGACAATTGCCTGGATCATCAGCATGAGGAATTGCCATTTTCTCTCTGTTGCCACCATCTCCAACAAAAATATGAACCTGACCACAGCGATCCAAAGAGTAGTTGTAAACTCAGTTTGACAGAACTATAACTGGAATGAAAGATATGATCGATGCATATTGGTCTATATGTTCCATATAGGCATGAACCTGTTAACAGGACAAAATCAACAAAATCTCAGCTACAGGAATATGAAATGTTTTGAAATCACTCATGTCTTTGTTGCCATGTTGAGTAAATCGGTACCAAAAAGGAAGGACTCTTCTTGTTAACAGCAGGTGCAATTAGGTGCTCATGAATTGACACGAAACTCTTTGCATTCCCAGAGGGACGGGAAGACTACAAACTGATAATCATATGACTTCCACATTAAGCAATTATTGTGAAATCAGAAATAGTAGAAAAGAAAGACCAAGGTCCAAACTTAATTGGCAGGGTACAGAAACAAAAATCATGTTGACAACATAGAAATGGTCCCAAGTCGACTTGGATACTACAAACAACTCCCCAAGTATCCAAGTATCGCGACAATACAGCCCTTTGGGCACTATTTCATAGCTCAAGGTTAAAAATGGAAAAATCTTCTATTTCTAGCCTCATAAAGTAACTCAAAAGTCAGAACATTTCCAACAGGACATGCAGAATTATAATTACTACTGCATGCTAGTGGTGGGACAATTTACTAAGATTTGACTTCCTTTCTTAATTCAATGCAAATGCCTAAGGTAGGATTTGCATTTTACTGGGGTGCGAGGCCAGAATGAATGATTAGGGTATTGTTTAGCTTACATTGCCATTAAAGACTACATCAACACCATACCTGTAAAGCAATTCCTCCAATGCCACCCTCATGCACTCAACTTCTCTGTAATGTGCCCTGTAGGTGCTGTACCATGGCGGGTGCCAAGTAGCCACCAACCATGGGGCCACTTTCCTGTCAGCCTTAGCCAGGTCTCTCTCCAACCACTTGTACTGATCCGCTGTCACAAAATGACTACACTCATTATTTTGGATGAAGCGCATCAACTGCCAGCAAGTCTAAACTGTGCATAGCATCAGACTTTCAAAGACAGAGCAACCCATGTTTATGCAAAATGTGTTGGGAAAGAAGGCGGATCACTTACCCGATTAGATCTGACAGTAAAGAAATTTGAATGAAGAAGAAACAATGAACACAAGTATTTTTACGTGGAAAACCCTTTTCAACTAAGAGAAAGACCAAGGGACAATCCGTCCACTAAAGTGTTTCACTATAAGAGAGAATTTGGGAACACCCTTTCCCAATTACGCCGTAGAGAACAAAGAGAAATTGAAGAACAGAATAACCACAGCACACATACACAATGTAGCTTACAGTTTATCTTTCCTTCACAGTTTTTCTCT
>JAOVVI020014124.1:0-11609 GCA_028571085.2 Nepenthes alata | reverse complement strand
CAAGTGTTTCTGTCCTTCAAGGAGTCTTCACAAGGTGACCCCCTTTCTTTTGTAGCAACCATTCCTATTCGGAAGTCCTCAATTGTTTCTTCAAGAGGAAACTATGGCAGCTTTACTAATGGCATGGAGGTGGGAGAGCGCAATAGTGCCTAGCATTTTGTTTATTAGCCTTTTATTCTCAGACAAAATACCATTGTTGTTGTGATGCTTTGGTGAGGGTTTGTCATATGGATACTGTTTGCAGATATATTGGGTTGTAAAAGGTTGTTTTACCTAATAGGGGACAATTGATTGGGGTCTTTTTAGCCCAGGTAACATAAATGTAATCTATGGATTTCTTCTTGTTGCTTGTTTGAGAAAAATGTGGTCCACAATCAAAATTCGATCTGACAGGAAACATAATAGATGAAACCAAAGCCCTCATGGCTTCTTTCTAAGATAAAAATTGAAAAAAAAAAAAAAGAAATATCGGGTGAAAGGGAAGGGAGACACCATTACACCATCACTACTACTGTTTCACCACTGCCACTACTATAACCATCCATTGCTGCTGTTGACCTTTGATGAAGTTGTCAATTGCTTATCTTCCCTCCTCCACCATCCCATACCCTCCTCGCAACTCCCTACGGTGGCCAGGCCAAATCTGAGCTCTTCTGTTCACCTAGATCTGCCTTGATCTCTGGTTATGGAGGCCTATCCCACAGCCAGGGAGGTGGAACTACCCTCCCTAGAAGTTGGCGAGGCCACCTTGGTCTTATCAACTAGGAGAGAGGAGAGGGGGATGCGATATCATTCCTTCAAGTTCAAGTTAAACTTTGATTTTGATACTTTTCCGATATACTTAAGGCTTTTAAATCTTAACATGAAATATGCTATTACTTGCAATTATGCGTGATTAACCTAAGTGGACTTAATTTGCATAATCTAATGGATTTTCTCAAGTATGGGCCAATTGGTTTAGGGTATGACATAATGTGCGACTAGAGTTGGATTTCACCTCCTTGCCCTAGAAAATTTTGATCCATTTTCAACATGGAGAAGTCTTGGGATCCCATTCAAGACTTGTGAGTTAGTGGAAGAATATGAGAAAGTTTTATGCCTTATTGGGAAATGTGACATCTAGCCACCAAAGGGTGGGAAAGATAGTGTAGCACTAAGAAGTCTTGCATTGCTAGATGTCTTCACACATGGAGTTAGTAGAGATGGAACATGCTTGCTTGCAAGGCATCCTTGGTGCATACTTTTAATATTCTGTGTCCTATGAGGTGGTAAGTGAATAAGGTCTCCTGGAATTCTATAACTAGGTTTCATTTGGAGCCTTAGACTCCCCACAAAGCCTCTAAACTAAATTGGAGTGGAGAGAAAGTTTGGATGAATTTTGAAGACAAATGAAGCAATTTAGAAAAAGTCAAGTAATACATGTTCTTCCTTCCTTATCTTCAAATTTTTTTACAAGTTGATAATGAAGTTTTGAAGAAGTTATAGCAATTTTAAAGATGATTTAATATGTTGAATTAAGAAAAATTATATTTAAGTCATAAGAAATTCATGTGAAAATTATGATCTAACTTATGGAATTATAATTAAAGTTTATCATGCCAATATAATGTGCGGCCACATGGAGAATAAATCAAGTAATCTATGATGTTGTTGAGATTTTAAAAAAAAACCGTGAAGAAAGCATGTTTTAATAAGTTAAGTTGCTTGAAATTATCATTGCGCTTTACAGATTTTAAATATTTCACTATTATGATTAACAAGGATACAACATGGAGTTTTGATAAAATATTTGTGGATAAAGTGTTGCATGTTTAATTTGAGTATTTTATGAAAATTTCAATCAGTTTGGTGATCTTGAAATTAAGTTGGATTTTTAGGCTTATAACCTAATTGCATGCAAGAAATTCAAGGCTAATATTATGATTAATTATTGTTAAAATGAAGGTAAGTGTTAATTCAATGGAAGCAAGGGGTGGAAGCAAATTCAGTTATTAAATTGATATTTTAAAGATCATGAGGAAGTATTTGACAATACTAATTTTGTTGAGAAAATTTTGTCCATATAATCACCTTGAATTTTATAATTAAAAGTTTTAGAGAAAATGGTGATATTTTATGAGTAGATTGATGACTCAATTGATTACTTTGGTAATTTGACAAAAGTCAAAAAATAAGGATTTATTTATGACCACAAGGTTGGTTAGTATTGTAAATTTAAAATAAATAACATGAATTTTGATTGTATAAAAATTGTCGCTTTGGTGGTGGTTGGACTAAATTGAAGAAAAATGTGGGCTGTGAGGTTGAAGGATTAATCTCTGTCTAAATCAAGATCTATATATTAATGTGAGGAATGTGAAGGCCAAAAGTGAAGTTAAAGAGTCTGAATATGGAGGTGTTTGAAATTTTATAGTCGGTGAAAAATATCATTTTTCTTCGTGAAATCATTTATTTCTTTGGTTTTATTGTGGGTTTGTTTTCCTTTGATATTTCTATTATATTATTCATCATGGATGGGCTAAGAACAACATGTGTAGATACTAAGAAATCTAAGAATATGGAAGCCTGGGTTCCTTATTGTGGTTTCATTGAATAAGACCTAATTTGTTCTGATAAATGTTGTTGATATGTTGTAATTGCCTATAAACCTGACATGAACCATTGTATGGGAATTGCCAGTTAATGTTGAGTTGAGACATGCCCAATTGTGAACATATAAGGGCGACATTATATGTTGTTTAGTTCAAGTAGATGAGGAGATTGATGCACATTAGCCGATAGTGCCGGAATATACTATGTGATTCTTATTCAAATGTATCATGTTTGAATCTCATCATTTGCAAATTTATCATGTTGTTATATCAATTTAGACCGTGATTTTACCTGCGGTGCATTGGGCTTACTCTTTTTGTTCCTTTTCCCAAAGTAGCAGGAGTGATGTTTCTCCCGGAGGCTTCAGATGATGGAAGATCTCATTGTTTTAGTTTTCATGATTATCTTTGTATCATTAACTCTGTGTTTAAGTTATCCTTTTGATGACTTTTGGACCATGATTTTAGGAATCATAAACTATTAGAAATTGAAGGAAATTTAATTTGTGGACTATTTTTGAGATCATTCTAAGATATTTGTGTTGAGTAGTTTAGAAGTATGACTTGTAGTCTCATAATCCAGGAATCAAGACAGTAGCTCGCTGGGCACTGATAGATACAACGAGAGTGAGGGGGGAGGGAATAGGGGTTTGTGGAGTCATGGAGAGTTCCTTGAACTAGTCAGAGCCTATGAATGACTGCTACTGCCACTGGAGTCTGTCATCAGCTCTATGAGTGCAATGGGGCGTGGGGATTATGTGGGGGTGGTGGAGTGATGGAGAACAATTTGAAAAATATATAGCCTTTGATTTTTAAGTAATGGATAAAAATGAATAAATAGAACTCACACTATTAAATGTAAACGAATTCTTTTAACTTCTCAAATGGAACCAATCACACCCTTGGTTTTGTGATGCTTATTAATGCAGGGAAGGGGAAGAACTGAGAAGGATGAGAAGAGAAATAGGGAAGAGGGAGAAACAGAGAAGAGAAGAGAGGGAAGTGGAGTAGCTGAACTCAAAATAATAATTCTATTCATCAATGGCTCCTCCAATAATAAATTAGTATTCTAATATAGAGGAACCCTACTTTTAAGTTAATTATGAAATAAATATATTTTCTAATTTATGACGACTTAGAATAATAAAATAATTAAAAGAAAATATAACCTTATAGGTATCATAGAATTTTAGGATCCCCAAGATATAATAAAATATTGAACAAATTTAATAAAACAAAATAATTAATTAAATCTTTAGGATTTACGCGTTAACTCTTTCGGGGTGGAAGGAATTCGACCCCGTTGAGTAAGAATTTTGAAGCTTCTATAATCAATCTTCCAACGACAAGCTAAGTGGTTGTGTAATGTTTCGGCAATGTCTAAAGACGTCTAGTGATGACTGGAATCTTATAGCTCCACCCCATAAATATGGTGCGAAATTGTGGAAATGTCTGGTTGTTGATAAATTTGAAAGGATGTTTGCTTTGCAGAAGCAACAATGCCCTCCAAGGCTCTAAAATTTGTGACTCCTATCGAAAATATGCTTTTTAGTTTTCCAGATTACTTCATGTCTTCGTTTCCAGCCTGTTTGCTGGGCCTTGGAAGAGGGCATCATGAATCCTTTTTTTGTTTTGTTTTATTTTTTATTTATTTTATTTTTATTTTTATTGTTTATTTTTTATTTTTTGGGAGGAGGTGAAAGAAATATGTGGGATCACTTTCTAGGTTAGAGGGAAAATTGTGACTTGGCCTATCAAACAGGTGGGTAAAATATCCTTTGATTCTAAATAAGGCTTAAATTGTGGAGCAAGCTTATGACTGTCAAATATGCCTTTACTTCACTTGGGGATCTAGTGTTTCCTTCAAAAGGATGTTGGATATGTAGAAAAAACTTCAGTGATGGTGAAAGGACTCTCAGATGCAGGTATCTTTTGTGGATGGCAGAGATGCTTTAGTTAGTTTGTAGTCATTCCTCTTAGAGTTTTATTGTCATACTTGTTTCGTTGTTTTGCCCCAAGGCTGACTGTGTTGGAAGCATAAGCAATCCTGTTTGATTCGCAGTAGTCATTTTGAAGTTCTCTTTGAAGACCTCCAGAGATAGTTTAGATGAGAAGAATTACATTTTAGTGACTCTTCCTCTGTCTTGTTTCTTTGAAATCTTTCTGAGTTGTGTTCAGATGGTGATACTATTTTTTTCTTGTAAGACTGTTCTGAAGTCTTAAGTTCCTTAAGACATCTTTTTTTATGTTGGAAGTGACATATTAAACGTTTCAAATGGTCTTAACTTGGATTAGTAAATCTGAGCTGGAATCCAAGTGTCCTTTTTGTCTCAGGCATTAATATGGCTTGGGTTGTGCAAGATGCTGTTTTTCCTTTGTTGTATGTGTGTTGGGTTCTTGGCTAGGCAAAGGATGATCTTTTTACTTCAAAATGTTTTAGTAGAGAAGGCAAAAAAAAAAACACATGGATTTTATGGATGCCTTCAGTTATTATTTGTACATTGTGAGTTGGAAGGAATGCTTGAGCTTTTGAAGATTGTGGACCTTCATTTGTAGAAATTTCTGGCGACTTCATTAATACACCTGTGGGTGAAAATTTATTGTCATCAATCCTGACAAATTTTATTAATAGATGCTGCATATACCTAGGTGATTTCCCCTCAGATCCATTTAATGTAAATGTCTGAAGGATTTGGTCTTTGTTACTCCACCCTTCACCTTCCGGTCTTTTTTTTTCTTTTTTTTCTGGGGCTCTGCTTTATCCATTTTTCTGAAGGAGTCAAGGCCTTATGCTGTGGGATAAAGGGTCTGTGGTGAGCTAACCACTTTCTAGGTCAATGATTCCCCTCCAACTCCCCTACCCATCTTTCTTTGAAAAATCACAACCTTATGTAAGATATTTGCCCTTTGATGCTCATATACTTGTGTTTAGTGCCTTTTCCTATAATAATAATGTTACAGGACATGTTGTGGAATATTTGATTGAAAACTGGAAACTTGTATACTGTTTAGCTTCGATGAACTAAAATTTACCCCCATATATCAGAAGACCGGTACTAGGAGGTACTGATATTGGCAATTACTATGATATATCTTCATATAGATAATTTGTTTTGATCTATCTATCAATGTTTCAATTGTTGATTGATTTGTATTGAGTATTGACCAACTTTCATTTGCTTCGCTTCTTGCAAGCCTTATTTCACATATTTCAAATATGCCAAAGTTTTCTAACAAATCTAAATTCACATGTTTTATAAAGATATAATATGTATAAGTAGTTTTGGGGTATTTTTTTCAATGACCTAAAAATATAACAAGTTTAAATTTGATAAATTTTGGCTGAAATTCTTTAATTATGTAAATATCTAATGAAGATGGTCAAATTATAGCATGTAACTCACTTTTTATGGATCACGATAAAAAAACAATTGTGCCATTAACATCCCATATTGATAGGTATTGCTCAATAAAGCTGGTAATGATATGACCATGATTGATAGTTATACCAATACGGCAATCCATTTCTCCTCTTGGTGGCTGAGTTTATAGTTGTCCTTGTATGTTAGTTTGAAAAACTTTCTAAGATGTTGCAGAAGCCATTTACTAGGTAGCAATTATTGACCTCGCTACCTAGACAATGAGGGATAAGAATAGGTCTCCTGGCACTAAAGAAAAGTAGAGAGAGATGAGGCTTTTGACAACAGGATGAGTCTATAGCTCCAATTTTGTGGAATTTTCTGTCAGCTCAATGTAGTTTTTTTTCCCCATCGATATCCTTTCAAAGTATTATCCAATTATTGTTTCAATTTATGTTTCGTTGTGTTCCCCTGGGTGATTATTGTCCCAGTTGATGTCTCTTTGCTATATTTAGCTGAAGAAAACTTAAGGAAAGCAATCATTTTAAAGAAAAAAAATTGTTCTAAATATAATGTTTTTTATAAGACTGTTATCCTATTTTTCCCTCTTCACATGCAGAAGAAATGTGGCTGCTTTTGTAATCATTGTTGACTATAGGTGGCCAAATGCTTCAGCATTATACAGTGCTACTTCTTTAGGTAATGATTTAACGAAGTATCCCTGCTCCACTATATCGGCTTGGGCCAAACTTCAAGTGTATGACCTTACCTGCAATGACTATGCACCAGGTAAGCCCATGCACACAATAACAGGAATCAAGCCATGAACCAAACCACGAGACCCAAGCATCCTTACCAAATGTGTTACCTATTTACTATCAATTTAATACATACTTGTCTAGTACTGTGATGTGGATGTGGAGGGAGTTTGCTGTGCAATATTGGTTGATGTTGATGTGATTCAATCCAATAATGTTATCTGTTTGCTAGCATCAAATATCAAATGTAGACTCTGTTGAGTTGGGCCCTAGATTATAATGCTTGTTTTTTTGTACATTATTTCAAAGCTTCACCAGTGTTGTCAATGGTGTTTTAGCGCTCACCTAGGCGCTCTAGGAAGGTGAGGCAAGGCTCAGGCACCTGTACCATGTTTGGGCAAGGCAAAATGGCAAGGCAATTGTGCACTCAAGTGTCTGCTTTTTTTTTTAATAATTTTTTTTGTTTATTTTTTCTAAAATATCCTTAACCTTTTAAAAAATTTGCAAATTTGTATTTCTTTTAAATACAATTTGTCCTTTCATCATCCTAATCCACATGACACAATCCCTTTCTCTACTGTTTCATTCACACCATACAAAATCACCAACTTTATCATCTTCGTTTCTAATTGAAGACACGAACAACAAATTTTGTGCAAAGCCAAAACCTTCAAGTTTCAAAGAGCAGGTGTAATGTCTTCGAGTTCTAGAGTAATAAGAGTAGAGGATGAAGAAGCTGATTCAAAGAAAATAGACGAGGAGATTAATGACTACAAATCTTATGTTGGGTTTGATAAGGGCTTATTTGATGATGATAATGGTGATGAGGATGATGTGGTGGATTTTGATAATGATTAGAAGTAGAGCATCTTAGAATTGTACAAGTATTAGAAGATACATATTGCAGACTAATACTTTTATTAATTGTGTTGTATGTAATGATATAATACTTATTTATATTGGTATATTTATTATTACTTTTTGTTGTTTGAGCATTGATTAATATTTTTCTACATGGCTTATACTCATATATTAATATTTTAAATTAGCACTTCACTTGTCTCAAATGAGTGCCTCTCATAGTGCCTCGGCGAATATGAAATCTTAGGGCCTTAGCTTGCGTAGCGCCTTTGGCAACATTGAGCTTCACACTATTGTTGATTAGTGGATAACATTGACTTAACAACTCGGGTCTTTCCTGTTGGGAGATATGGGCATCAAGGGTGGCCTTGTGTTTGGCTACACTCTCACGTCAGCCAATAACGTGGGTTCTACTCCCATCAATTCTCTCCTCACCATATGATGAAAGAAAATAAAACAATTATTTAATATTTATGGGGTGTCTTAAACACCTTCCCTCAGCAGGGAATCTGTGGCCTGAGACCTATTGAAATTGTTTCTTAAATGACATTGTTTTCCCTTTTTTTTTTCAGGTGATATTCACGGGCAATACAGCGACTTATTAAGGCTATTTGAGTATGGTGGTTTCCCCCCTCAAGCAAACTATCTATTTCTGGGGGACTATGTGGATCGGGGCAAGCAAAGTTTGGAGGCTATATGTCTTTTGCTGGCATATAAGATAAAATATCCAGAGAATTTTTTCCTTCTAAGAGGAAATCACGAGTGCGCTTCCATTAATCGGATATATGGATTTTATGATGAATGTAAACGCCGATTTAATGTAAGACTATGGAAAACCTTTACTGATTGTTTCAATTGGCTTCCCGTCGCGGCTCTAATAGATGACAAGATATTGTGCATGCATGGTGGTCTTTCCCCTGAGTTGGCAAACTTGGACCAAATTAGAACCTTACCACGTCCAACGGCTGTACCCGACACTGGTTTGCTTTGTGATTTGTTGTGGGCTGATCCTGGTAGGGATGTCAAGGGTTGGGCAATGAACGACAGAGGGGTTTCTTTCACCTTTGGTGCTGATAAGGTGTCGGAATTTTTGACAAAGCATGATTTGGATCTCATCTGCCGAGCCCATCAGGTTATGAACTTGATGTTTTAATTTATATAGATGACTTATATATGGTTTGGACAACTAAAACGTAAGCTAAATGAAGTCCTCATAGAGAAATGTGAGTTAGTTGTGATTGCATAAGAAAGAAAAAGCTGAGCTTATAAAAACGTGGAGTGATCTGATAAAAAATGGTTTAAAAATTACTTTTAACTTTCAGAAGATATTATATTAAATTAAGTGAAATAACAAAAACCGATTTATGTAGCTATCCCCGCTTAGTGGGCTTAAGATTTTTGTTATTGTTTGTATTTATGGTTTCTCAATTACTTGACTTGTTTTAGGTTTTAGAAGACGGATTCATAGTCTTATGTGTGGTTTTCACAATTAAACGTAGACTAGATGAAATACTTATGAGGAACGATGAGTTTGTTGTGATCGAATGAGAAAGGAAGTGGTAGGCTTAAGAAAACATAGAGTTATGTGATAAAATAATTCAAAATTGCATATATTTTTAGATGATATTATATCAAATTGAATGGAATAATGAAAACAGATTCAAGTATCCGACCTTGTTTAAGTAAATCTTAAGATTTTGATGTTGTTTGTATTTGTGGTTTCTAAATTACTTGACTCGTTATGGTTTCTAGAAGATGGATTCATATAGTCTTATGTGTTGTTTGAACAATTAAAACGTAGGCTATATGAAATATTCGTAAGGAAAGATAAATTAGTTGTGGTTGAATAAGAAAGAAAGAAGTAGGTATAATAAAATTTGGAGTGAGCTAATAAAAAATAATATAAAATTCCTTCTATTTTTATAGGAGATTACATTAAATCAAGTGAAATGATGAAAATAAATTCACATAGTTGACCCCATGCAATGGAACTTAAGATTTTTTATGTTTTTTTGTATTTGTGGTTTTTGAAGTACTCAACTTGTTTAAGGTTGTAGAAGGTTTTATATAGTCATATATGTGGTTCAGACAATTAAAACATAGGATAATGAAGTGCTCGTGATGAAAGATTAGTTAGTTGTGATTGGATGTGAAAGAAAGAAGTAGGCTTAAGAAAAGTTGAATTGATGTGATAAAAAATAATTTAAAATTGTTTCTACTTTTAGTAGATATTGTACCCCATCGAGCGGAATGATGAAAATGAATTCATATAACCAACTAATTTAATCTAAATAAAGATTTTTTATATTGTTTTTGTTTGTTTTTTTGGTTTTTGAATTACTCAACTTATTATAGGTTGTACAAGATATATTCATATAGTCTTATATGTGGTTCGGATAATTAAAATGTACTCGTAAGTAAAGATGATTAGTTGTGTTGGATGAGAGAGTAAAGGTAGGTCTAATAAAACTTAAAGTAAGCTGATAAAAAAATATTCAAAATTGCTTATACATTCGGGGGATATTGCATTAAATTGAGTGGAATAATGAAAACAGATCCATGTAGCCTACCCTACTTAATTGACTTAAGATTTTGATGTTGTTTGGATGTGTGGTTGCGGAATTACCCAACTTGTTTTAGGTTGTAGAAGATGGTTATGAATTCTTTGCAGACAGACAACTGGTTACTATATTCTCAGCTCCCAATTATTGTGGTGAATTTGATAACGCTGGTGCAATGATGAGTGTTGATGAAAACTTGATGTGCTCTTTTCAAATTCTCAAGCCTGCTGAGAAGAAGAATAAGTTTTTAATGCCAACGAAGATGTGATGCCTTAGATGATATATGCTGCTGCCTGTGGCTTTGGAAGGTATGTCTGCTAACTGCTTTACCCTTTCTTACATGGCCGATAAGAAGGTTGCTTTAGGTACCATTGATTTGCTTCTTGTTCATTTATTTTAATTTCTTTTTGGGTAAAAAAATTTAATTTTCTCCTTTGTGGGGTTGGGGTGGAAGAGGTGGCTTTTTTCCTGATTGCATTATCTTCCTATCTGTCTATTTCCGTGAGCATCTGTTCATGCTCATCTTATTGTCGTCGTTGTATTCTTTTTCCTGATCCTGTGCTTTCATTTCTCATTTTTCTTTCCTATTTTTGTGGCTTGAAATTAAAATGTGTAACTAAGATTCAATTATAGGATAATGGGACACGGCTAATATATCTACCCTTTATTTTATTGTCTGCTTATAATTCTCAAAATTTATTTTTAATATATTCAATACTGTTACATATTGTCTGACATCATTACAGTCATGATCAATACCGATATTGATATCACTATTTTCATCCACCTGGGTGATGGAAATAAGGTTGTGTAATTGGCGAATTCCATGGAATGGGTTTTCTTGACAAAAGGGTTCTGTTCACCAGAATGTTGCACATCTCGGCCATAAAGTTGTGGCTGACCAAAAAAAGAATAATTCTGAATAATAATCCTGAAATCTAAACCTCTGTTTTTGCATAAATCTAAAATTCATCAAGGGTGTTTGTTGGCTGAAATCAAATCGACATGAAGAGGTGATTTCTTTGTTGGGCTCAGTTTCGGTGCATTTAACTCTATATGCTTTAGCAGATTTGAATGTAATTCTTCAGCAATCGGTTTGCAGCAACGTTAAGGGGGTTGACTGACTAGTAGAAGTGGCTCTAGGAGATGTGTTGAGGAATACAAGTTGGCACAGTTTTTGAAGGCCTTTATTGGCTGTAACAATGGGAATCTATGGCGATCATGTTTGAATATATTAATATTAGTATTGATCGTAGTTATTTCAGACAATACGTATTAGTATTGGATATATAGAAAGGAAAATATTTCTAAGAATAAAAAACTAACAAGTCTATATTGGCCAATATATCTGTTGTATTAGTAGACATATAACGATATATCGCCTATACGGAAAATATAAGATGAGTATTAATATCAGTTGCAGCCACATCAATGTTGGACATATTAGATAGTATGTATCGGTGTCAGATATATTAGAAG
>JAOVVI020014123.1:0-11609 GCA_028571085.2 Nepenthes alata | reverse complement strand
TCTTGGCTTTGGATGAGTCCTCGACCTTTTTCTTGACTTTTGGAAGAGTCCTCGTATGTTTCCAAAGTCCTCGTCCTGAACAGAAAAGAGGACGTCTCCTTTTAGTCTTCGTACCTGATGCTTGCGAGGCCCTTTTACCCTTTTGGGCTTCCAGCCCTTTGGTCTTTTGATCTGGGCCCCTTGCGTGGGCCGCACTTTTCCTGGACCCTTATATTGGAACCCAACAAGTTTATTATAAAAAACACTTCAAAATTCAAACCTTTTATTTTTAACTTTTAGAGCTCCTAGAATCAAAATAACCTATTTTCCATATTCTCTCATAAATTTCAAATACGGAATACAATTATTTATGATACGATCCCTACTTATCGGATAAAATTACACTATACCGTCATATACTTATGATAACAAATATATATCTTTTAAGATCAGTCAATGACGGGGGGAAGAGTGACAGGAGAGAAACCCAAGCTCCTACTACAGGAACGTCTCATTTAACAAAAATAAATTAATAAACCTTGATGAATTTCACACTCCAGTTGCAGGCAATGATAAAATTATACAGTAACAAATGATGACAAAAATACTGACAATGAATAATAATAAATCAAAACATAGATAAACATGATGAGAGAGAAGCAGCAAAACCGTGAACAAGCAAGAAAAATGAAAATACCAAGAAAATCATGAAAAGAAGAAACAACAAAACAGTAACAATATGAGAATAACGGGATTCTAGAAGTCCCAAAATTTCCTCTTTAGATGGAGAAAGAGTTCACATAGATGAGCGTGTTGACTGAACAAAAATGAGAAAATAGACAGCACCTTTGGGTTTTGATTAGAGATCCCCATTTAATGATAGGAATAGCTGTTAACGGCAGCGCTGCAACACCAACTCGTCGGCTATTAGGAGGCAGGCAAGGAGCTTCGAAGGATGGGGATGCAGAAAGGGCCCCCACGTATCTAGAATAGGAGCATAAGGAGGAGAGAGAGTTGGCTGCTGTCTCGGACACTGGAGACCTAAATCACATAATAATCTCCTCTCAGGATGATTTTTATAGGTAAAAAAAAAATTCTTAAGTCTCAATTTTAATTAACAGACAGGATTTTTTGGGTAGTTGACAATTGTATAAATAAAAAGAAGAGTTATCTATAGCAAAAATAGATCATTAGAGCCTCAAAAACCGGCCATAGAGACTAAACATTCAACTAGAAAGAATCAAGCGATAACAAAAATAACAAGATAACCAAATGATCGAAACCAAAAAATAGATCAAATAGTCCGTAAAGAGTTTCAATGCCAGGGTGCACACCGAGTGTGAAGACTGGCCCACTGAGAAAATGAAGACTTTGCCACAAATATAGTTGATGATTGTCAAAACCACAACAGTCCAGAAAGGAAGGCAAGAATTGTTGAAGATAAAATCATTTATAATCATTCAAATAAAATAAACTGCAACAGCTAGGATCAATATGTATATTACAGAAGGTAAGTGCCTTTCTCTCAATTTAAGATCCACCCTGCGCAAGCCTAGCTCCTAATTCACGACTGGCCAAGAGCATCTGATCCCTACCCCAAACATTTTGCGAGAAATAACACAGGAAAAACAAATGCAGTGATCATCGTTAGGAGTGCCACAAAGCCAACAAATGGTGCCAAGATTAGAATGCCCAAAAATCCAATCCTTAATGCTAAGGCATCCTCTAATTGTCAACTAATGATAAAAGAGTGCACAGGAATCCTTAATGGAACCCGGGCAAAGTGATGCCGATGAATCTTCCAGCACTACTATTGGAAGATATTCTAGACAAAGCAAGAAAAAAACATACCACATTTCCCTGTATCCCAAGAAAAAGTATCAGGTGCCCCAAGATCATGGTTATAAATAAGCATATTTGAGATAATGTCCAAAAGAGAGGGGTCCAGCTCATTAGGCCAACATCAACAGCCGAGATTTTAGATACCCTTGCACACAGGTAGGAGCTACAAAAGGCCCTCTCTTACTCAATAAAGGATAGACTATGGAGATAAAGGTAGACCTCCAGCAGGTACTCTTCAAGATTCACCTTAGCTTTAAGAGCCGCTAAGGTGATATTGCCCACTTTTAAATTAAGGATTTTGATTGTGACCTTGACGACTTTAAGTTTGATCACCACTCTAAGCATGGAGAAACCTGAGACTAGCGAATTCGAGGTCTCCTGAACAACTTCATGAAAAGATGGGTGAGAAGAAATAAAGTTGTTAAACTTGAACATACAAGATAATATAGGGACTATGGTCAGATATTATAGGAGAAGGGTAGAATGCATTGGATGTTGGCCTCCTAGTCAAGCAAGAGCCATTAACCAGAACATGATCAAGCTTCCTCGCCAAGCAAGTAGAGTTATCTTGGCAGTTACACCAGATAAAGAAGCAATCGGAGTGATTAAGATCATTGAAACCGTAGTTGAGAATGCACCTAGCAGCCTCCCCCTCAAAGAAACCCCCAATCACCTCAATATAGTCTCTTGGGTCATTATAATCGCCAAGGGCCACCCAAGCCTCACCTTGAAGGGAGTTAGAAATTATTTCCACAGCCTGTCAAAGCCTATGTCAGATAATAATATCATTAGAATCATAAATAAGAAAGAATCACCACATGCTCCTGTTGATACCGAAGCTAACGATTCAATGAATAAGTTGGGCATCCATAAAATCGACATTAAGGATAACCTCATGCGGATTTCAACCCATCCAAGCAGGACCACCCCTTGCATGGGAATGGTTGGTAAAACCAAACCAAATGGTTGGCAATTCTATAATCAATAAAGATGGCATTAATCTCACGTACCTTTATTTCTACCAAGCGAAAGCCTGAAGGTTATAAAGAGCAATAGAGTGTTTAATTTCATTTATTTTTGAGAGGGCTATTAAGCTATATAACATTCAAACGAACCACATTAATCATCGGAAGAAGCCAGAGGGGAATTTCTTTTAGGCCTATTAAAAATATTATGCTTTGGTAAACCATTTGGATTCCCTTTGGGAGAAGGTAAAGGCTTCTTGATACGAGATAAAGTACCTTTAGCATTAACATCAAGGGATGTAGCAGTTAATCAAACCTGAATAATAGTGTCTTCCGAAGTAAGAATGGCATCATAACTTAAAAAGAGCCCGTTCTCAAAGGAACAATCAAAAGGGACACCCCACTCTTTAGGGAATTTTTCCATCACGGGAGCAATTTCACATTACTCTTCAGAGCATTCCAATGTAGCAAAAGGATAAATGGACTGGGGGCTTATAGGAGCAGCAATTCAATCCACCACCAAAGGTGGAACCTCCACAGTGGATTAGATATTCAAAGGGACAGAAGGGATCTATTACTTTTATCAGGAATTTTGCATCGCATACGAGAAGGGACCTTTAAATATTGGGACATATTACAATTTTCACTAGAGTGCCCGTATAAATTGCACTTTAAACAAAGTGCTAGTCTCCAAAGATAGTCTATATTCACTGTAACCAGCAAGTTCGCTCCTGAGGATGTGTTCTGACCAACCACAAGGTTAATAGCATCTGGCAGATGCGCATTGAATGCAACCTCAGTGGAAATGTGAGCAAAACCAACAAGGGATAGGTTCTCAAAGTGAGAGTTAGCCAACAGAGGCCTTCCCACTACACTAGCAATGTAGCTAAAACCTTCTGAGGACAAGAATTCCAAAGGGATGTTGTGACAGTGTACTCAGATTGGGGTGTGAGTAGGCTCATATTTCTAGAGGGGCATACCGGGGAACAAAATCTTTAAAATAATTGGCATTCAAGAGAAGGTCCAATGAATTTCTTCCAAAACTTTGCGCATATTGTCCCCATCAGAGAAGCGAAAATAGACAAGCCCTTTCAGTTCAGCCAAAACACTGGAGAGCCCATAAATCCCCCATAATCTTTTGGCCATAGCTTTAATAGGGGGAAAATCCAATTTCTTCCCCACGAGATAACCGACCAAAGTGGTTTCCCATCTTTTGGCTCCCAACGCGGTGATGCCAGGGGAGCTTAATCAGGTCTTCGAGTCGATCAACCGGTTGAAAACAGAAAGACTAGGGATCGGTCGCCACTCACCCTGAATCAAAAGGAAAGTAAGAGAGTCAGTAAGATTACTTCTACCTTCAGCGAGAGGACCAAGATACCAGCGGTGCTCAAGCAATGATTAAGCACGGCTAGACACCTCAACGCTCTTGGAAATAACGGCTTCTATCTCCGGGGAGAGACCATCGAGATGGGAGGGGAAATCAATAGAGCCGTCGCATGCAACCGTACAAGAGAGCTTCCCCAGAGGAAAAGAAGGCTAAGGGAAGAGGGGGAGAGGGGCAGGAAGAGGATGGTGAATTGGAAGAGGGAGGCAGAGGAGGGCGTAGAAGGGGAGGGAGGAGGTTGGGGACCGCCCAAATAGCCGGAAGTAGCAAGTGTCGAAGGCGAAGGCTAGGGTTTTCTATGAATGGCTAGGGCAACACGAATATTATTTAATTTGTAATATATATATATATATATATGATTTATTAAAAAATAAGAGACAAAGATATTAAAATAAATTTTATAATTATTGAATGAATTGGAAACAAAATTATAAACCAGCCATATAAATACTATTTTTTGGAAAAAAAATTCAAATATAATATTGAGCGAGCGAACAATAATATGCAAAAAGGCACAATTTCTTTCTATAATGTCAAAATCTTTTTTTACTAATTATATATTATGTACATTTTTTAAAATATAGTCACAGTATATATTTTTTAAACTATAGAGATACTGTTATATTTTTAAAAAAAATTAAGAAATATAAATAAATTATATGTATGTGCCAATTAGTAGTTCTTATACGATAAATTTGTCAAGTTTTACTGTCAATTTGATAAATAAAACTTTTATTTGTAAAAATTAAAAAAAATCTATTTTAAAATATAAAAACGATAATAAGCACAAAGGCCAAAATTTTTTGGGAATATTTTCAATTTTTTTATTGACTATAATTTGTGTCAACTTTTTTATAGGATCACATTATGAAGTATACATTGATGCATATATAATTTTAATACGTCTTGGCAATCCAATTTGTTTACAAATTAGGAAGATACCTTGTCACGTATGAGTGTTTGAATAGAAATAGGTATAATCTTTATAATTTAAATTTTGAATTTCACACATTACAATAAGATAAATAAGAGATAAAACGTATACGGGACTCGCTTCACGATATATTATATGACGTTCAAATCAGAAATCTTTCTACTCAGAAGAGAATAATACTAAAAAATAAGTACAAAAATATAGAATAAATATGAATTAGTATTTAATTAGAGGGCAATACTGTATTTAGTGCACTCATTTGGTAGAGTGACTTTTAGTTATATATACTCGACCGGTAAAATGACTTTTAATTATACACTCGGCTGATAGAGTGTCTTTAGAAATTGTGCATTCGACTGTCTGAGTGTCTAACTTTATTTTTATTTTCGTCCTTTATTCTTGACATTGTCTTCTTTCTTTCATTTTGAGAGAGAAGTTGTATTTATAATAGATGACATTACTTACCTAGCAAATGCCTAGAATCAATGTGTGAGTTTATGCCGCATAATTTCAGTGCTAAGGATGCATTATCTACATGTACAGCGACCACCTTAATTCAATAGGAGGACTCCCGGGCTTCTGTTATTGAATCAGTGCAATTGCCGTTTGAAACGGCTCATTAAGCCATTATGATTCTTAAATACTCGGTTATTCGGGTCACGTCTATACGTCTATTGGCTCATGTGTTGCGTCGTTCACCTGATTGGCTTTGTGGCATATTTTGTTAGATCACCGATCCTTAAACCTTTTATCCATTTACATATTAGACCGGTCTATATCTAATTGTACTCATCAAATTTTTAACAATAAAAAATTATATATTAATTAAAAAGGAATGTGCCAATTGGTGGTTTATGTGAGAGAGAGAGAGAGAGAGATTTTGTAAAAAAATTAGATTATTTGGACATACAGTGTTTAAATAATCTCACATAATATAATGTATATTTAATAATCAATCAGTATAATTTAAAGTTATGATACATGCTATATTTTGTTAAGAGATTTTTTTTAATTAGTACAATCTTTAATAAAAATAATTACATTTATACAATAAAAAAATTATTAATTTTCTTTTCTTATAAATACTAAAATTATCTATTATAATTTTATAGATACATAAATAATATTTCTAAATAATATATGATAATTTTTTAATTTTAATTTTCAAACTAAAGAAAAGTTCAGCTTTTACTTTTTTTACAAACTATTTTATGTAACTCTCATAAGGAGAAAGAGGAAAATTGCGAAAAAAGAAAAGTTGATTCCAATTTTTTAAAAATTACAGTGAAAAATATATATTCAAATACATTATAATAATTCCGTATTTTATTTTTCTATGTCTAATCTGAAGACCCCCCCCCCAAAAAAAAACTAACAAAAACTAATGATTCAAAATTTAAAATTTAAATTTTAGGGTTCAGATAAATCATTAATAAAATTTGAAAACAGGGTTTATAGTTTTTGATCCTTACTGGTGAAACACTAAAGACCTAACGAAGTGTGCAATTCCACTACAGTTAAGGGAGATGAACGAATTTATTAACTTCCTACTTACTCCGTGTGAACGATTATGATTCCCGTCGCATTTCGAAAGACGGCTGTTGAACTCAATTTTCCATTTCTGCTCGGTGCTCGGCGGAGGGTCAACAGGGTCGTCGGAATCGATGTCTGAAAAATATGACGAGAGCTGTCGGCCGTGGTTGTGGTTGATTGTTTTCGGGTGCTTCGAATAAATTAGGGACTCCGGGCAGCCAACAACAGGTGATGGGCAATCGAAGATCTCCGCTCAATTTCGGCGGAATTAGAGATACGAAAGAGAGAGAGCGGACAATGATTCATCGATCAGAATTTTAGATCGTTCGATCTGACCTAGAGCGCCCAAATATTAAAATCGAGAACCAAAACCCTCAGATCGGAGGTATCATCAAAAACACAAAACACACGATGGCGGCTCCTGCTCTCTCTCCACCCAGTTGGTAAGCATCTCTAAGACCGCCAATTTTCGAGAGAGAGATCTCCCGCCCATGGAAGTTTGCGAGGGAAGAAGACGCAGCGGAGGCCAAATATAATAGTTGCCGCGTTGACCCGGTCCACGTAACAACGGTCATATTTGACCGTATACAGCGGTATTAAAATTTTTAGAAGGTATTATATTTTTGGGCAAGTACGCGGCCTTTTTTTGTTTTGTAAGCCTTTTGGTAATTTCGATTATTTAAAAATAATATCCCAAATTTTTTCATATTAATTATAAAAGATAAATTATATTTATATAAAAAGAGATATTCTCCTTAGTGAAAAAAATAAGAAAGTAAATATAAGAGAAAATAAATTCAGGGCAATAGAAAAGAGAGAAAAATCTTAAGTACAGCAAATTATTCGTGACTATAGACATTAAGGTACAACTCTTCTACTGCTAAAATTTTAATTATTTTTTTATAATAATTTTACTTCTTTCATTTTATTCTTCGTCGAAGAAGCTAATTTAGGATACAACTCATATCCATCACATAAGCAAGTTCAACCAAATCTGGTTATGGCTAACAAGTAAACGCTCATTGCTTTTATTTTCTTCTCACAAACCACTATTTTGCGTGTAAATTTATATTACAATTTGTTAAATTGTTAACTTGATAAATGTTTATTTTTTTATTTACTAAAAGTTAAACTCTTTCTAATTGAATATGATATCCAAAATCATATGCACGTAACCCCCTAATGGGCAAATGATATTCATAGTCCTGTAATAAAATTTTAAAACTTTTGATAAAAATTGTATCATGTAATAATATTCAAAGTATGAATATAAAATATAGTATACATGTACAACAAATTAGGAAATACAAACAAAATTGAATAATTTTAGTAATAAATTAGAAAATGGATTTAAAAAATACTTATTTTAAGCATATAATCTAACAAATTTGATTTCAAAAAATTTTAAAATTTCCTCCATCCTCTTTCTCTCTCCCTATCTTATTCTTTTGTCTTCTCTTTCTCTCTCTTTTCTCTCTTTTTTTCCATAAAATGACCAAAATAGTGTATAGATAATATTATATAATACTAAAGGATCCAATAATACCTTGAGCCAGTCCAAATCCAAGCCTAATCATTATCATAACAAGGGGCCCAACAGGTAATGAATACAATCTCAGGAAGGAGATCGATCCAATCCACCACAGACACCATTACAGCAACCAAGATAATGTCTAAGAAGTAATGGGCAAAAGGGGCAAGTACCAACGGCCCAAACAACACGCAGCCAGGCAGACCTATTTAGGAAGCTCTCGGACGGGTAGCTAGTAGAGCAGTCAAAGTATGCGCCTGCGACGATTAGAGTACGAATATGTTCAGCGCCGTCTGAAACCACTTGACAACTGAATCATGGACCACTCACAGCCCCCTCACCATAGCAAGATGTCGTCTAATAAAGGTGGTCCCTGTCGACGCCTCAGCAGCCATCAAACCATGAAGTAACACTTATCGCAGACCTTAGTACCAAATATTACCCCACAAAGTGTTACAAATACCTCTCACTTCTACATGGCGGGGGGATCTGGCCAGAGTAACATCAATGGGGACAACTCAAGGTTCCCTTGAGTCTAGTAAATAGCCATCGATCCCCAGGGATGCAAATGAAGAATCAGGCTTTCCTCATCTGATACAATGTCTTTCCTTTCTATCCCAAGTGAGTCACTCCACAAATGCACTCATAGTGAGTCACTCTACAAGTACACCCCTAATGAGCCACTCACAAATGTAACCTTAGTGAGCCACGAAACACGTGCAACCAGATAAGAGCCCATACCTCCACATCTCCAAGCTGCTCCCTCCTAAGTGTACTACAGGAGTCCAATCCTCCTCTCACATTTGCTATATACATATAACCCTATATTTTTTTCACATCCTCTTTAAATCTTTTTACATTTTTGAGAAAGATTACTAATTTAAGTGTTGAAAGATAAATTAAAAAATGAGTCTCGTCAATCCTCTGATCTTTCATTTACTATTTATAATGGACAGATTTCAAGTTAGTAGAGATGGAGACCGAACTCGCTCCAACGCAATCCGTAATGGAAGATCAAGTGGCTCAATAATCTTTACCATAACTCGAATATTAGGGACGTATCAAATGCAATTGGGGCGCAAATTGCATTAAGTAAATATTTACTCATCACAATAGTTTTCATCAAATATTTACTCAACTAATATGTATTCAGCAAATACCATCTGTCGATGACATTCTTCACGATTAACTCAGTTAAATACAAATTAAGTTGTCTCACATGCTCAGCAAATGACATTATTCTATTCAACATCATTTAGATTTCATGTAGCAAAAATAAGGGAATTTGATTGCATTTGGCTTGGTTGTAAACCAACCTATGAAGACATCAACATTGGTATTGTGAAAATTTATAGATAAATGTAAATCAACTAAACTAGTAGTACTTGCATCGTGCCCATAGATTGTTGGGTTCTAACGATGTCGACTGAATGCTCCACCATGGATAACACTACATACGGTAAATTATTATGCTGGATAAATTTAAAAATATAATGTCAAAAAAGGATAAAATAACATCTAGTACATTCTTCCTCTTAGTTTTTTGATATGGTTATTTCTTACTCATTTTCAATTGTTGGACAACCTTATTGGCCATTTTATTCGTTTGGAAGGTGGCAACCTTTTTTTCTTAGCTAATATTGGGCTTAAAAGATTTTAGATGAATAATTACTTACGTGATGAATACTTGATCCACCTTATTTTAATAATAGCCTGTCATTAATAATTTTATAACTCTACATTCAACATGCCTAATACTGATTATCGTGTTAAGTTGTTCATCACTCATAAAAGTAATATAATCAATCTTTGAGAAAGTATTATTGAGTTGTTTATAACTATTTGACTCAATGTTCCCATCTACACTATGATAGCTACATCTCACCAAAGTGTTGGGGTGTTTAACATCTTCCTTCACAAGTCAAGTATATTTTATAAGCGACGATTGCATTCTCCCAACACTTGGTAATACATCAAGTGCATTCTAGTATATAAATTTTTTAAATTGAAATGATTTACAAGTATACTTTAACTCAAACTCTTCTTCGTTGTAATAAATAATCTCACAAATATGATTTGGTCATCAAACATTGATAAGCATGCTCAACACAATCATTATGAAATAATACTTAACTATGAGTTCTTATAAAATTTTACTATAAATTGATAAAAATCTAACATGCATACTTAACAAAATCATTATAATTTTAAAATTATATCATTTATGAGTATTGAAATAAGAAATGTTTAAAAAACTTAACAAATAATAGCAATAATAAAAGGAGAGGTTTAAAGTGCATTTATCTTGGTTCCAATTTACCAAAATTCAAGCTTCAATTAGCTAAAATTTGAGTTCGTTGGCCTCCTCTCTCTTTCCCTATCTTCTCCTTGACTGCTTTTCTCTCAATTCTCAAGCTGCTCTAAAAAATGTCAAAAAAAAATCGGAAGGTCCCTTATATAGAATGCGGTGCTTGAACACCACTTAAGAGCGCGTCAGATGCCATGCTACTGGACTGCCACACTCGAGTGTGTAGTTACTACCAACGACCGCTGGAGCGCCTATCAGGTATACATCAAGTATGAATATTCTGCCAACAAGTGCTCGTACGCCGATTAGGCATCCCTCAGGCGCTGACCCCATGAGTTTTGGTACTCAAGCGCGAATTGGACGTCTATCAGGCGCCGAATTATCCGGTTTAATTTTGACTTTTCAATTCAAATTTCTATATTATTTGACCTCAACTTTAATTATATTAGTTTAATTAATTAAGATTATCATAAATATTCCAGCTCGGGCCTTACACATGCTATATATGATAGGTTATCTATCGGTGAGTCTTTCTAACTTAATTGATGAAATTTACTTGCTTGTTACAACAATTGAATACTACAATATATATTTAACCAAATGGGATGCAGTTAGCTCAAAATTCAACCAATATAATTGCAATGAATATGAATGAGATGCAAAAATATAACCAAAATGTATTAACAAGGGAATGCAGGTAAAGCCAAGTAATACTAATGTTGGTGGATCATATTAGATGTAAAATCAAATAATACTAACATGAATCAATTACATTCACCCTTCTCTATATTAATTGAATTGTCAAAATATATCATTGCCAATTCCCAAAGTTTATTATTAGTGATTGAAACATTAAATATACACAATATTATCGTAATATTTCTTTATATATACACAATAAATACATATATGATACAATTTTTTAAAGTTTATATTTTTATCAATATTTTTCTTTATTATGTATAAAACAGGTTCTTTAGGAAGATCTTTTTTTCATCCCCTTATTGTCTTTATGTCCATGTTTGAAAATTATGTTCAATGTTTGAAAATTTTGACTTCCGAATAATTAAAGTTATTGTTTTAGAATGTTTTTGATAAATGAAGAAAATTTCTGCAATTATTAATTATGCTTA
>JAOVVI020014122.1:0-11610 GCA_028571085.2 Nepenthes alata | reverse complement strand
AAATTATAAGTCTAATTTCTATTTTATTTGAATTAAAATTAAAAATTTATTATTTAGACTACGTAGTAAATTATAATTTTGGAAAAAAATTAACTTGATCGAATTTTTTATCTATATAAAAATAAAAAATAATTTGGCCAGCATTAATTTTAAAATTTTATAAAGTATGAACTTTAAATAATTATAATTTTTTTAAAAATATACATTTTTTTAATAAAAGAATGTTTTTATATGTTTTTAAAAAGTATTTTTATATAAAATTAATATGCTTTTAATATAAATATTTTGAAATAGCATTTTCATTTTTAAAAAAATAAATAAAAAATATAATTATATTCGATTCAACTTTTCATTAATAATCGATAATATTTTATCATTGAGTTTCCTATTATCAGATTTTAATTATAAGCGATAGAAAATTTTCTACAGTAGAATAAAAATTTAATAATATATATAAACTTTGAATTAAAATTAAAAAAATAATGAATAAAATTTGAAAATTACATACATTTTTATTTTTTTAAAAACAATTCAACAATAATATTGTTCATTTTTTAATTAGCAATTTCTCTCGTTTTCCTTTCTCATGTCATCTAGGGCTTCTAAGCTCCGATAATGGCTGATCGTATCCTTAAATCCAGAATATAAGCGAAAACTTCTCACTATTCGGCTCAAATTCTATGATACCAAATTTCTGTTTTGACAGCTCTCTTCATATTTGCTGATCACATTGCATCTTTATCTGGGTCTCTCTCTGTTCTATTCTCCCAATTCCAATGAATCCTATTCCTTATCAATCTCAACTGCGGCCGCCGCCGCCATCATGGTCTCCTGTATTACCTCCAAATCCACCGCCGTCAAGCACTTTCTGGACGAACGCCAATCTGCGTCATCGCCTTAAGGAGCTACATGATACTGTCAATCTGGCAAAAGCAATGTAAGTTCTGATGTTTCAACATTCAAATTTAAAATTTTTGTACTGAAAAGGAATCAGTATTTTTAATTGCGATTTAGTTGCTTGCTTTGCGAAATAGGCAAAAAGAGCTAGAGATGTTGATCAAAGTGAAAGAAGCGAAAGGCAACGGGGACAATAATGCGTCTGGTGAAACCTCAGTTTCCGAGTTTTTTAAGTTTCTTGAACGTAGTAGGATCGATTTGAAAGCACAGGAATTGGTTTCTGTAGAGGCTGCAAATGCTTTGATGTCGAAGCTGAGAGCTCTGCTTGAGCCAATTAGGGTTGTTACTCAGGAAAGTAGTCCCTGGGAAGAGAAGTCTTCGGCGGTTAGACTGGCCGATAGAATTAGGAAATCTAAGCGGAATAAGCAGTGGAGGAAGAGGAAGAGGAAGCGGGTGGCAGAAATGGCTGTGAAGGTCTGCATCCTTTTTAGATGTAGGAAGCATCAGGGCCCGATCTTCTCAAGTCTCAAGCATAGTGGAATTACTAATTTTTGTCCTTGCATTTCGATGATATTTAGGAGCGAGAGCATTTTGAAGAACTTGATCGAGAAGCTGATGAATGGAGGATTAGAGAAATTGCCAAAGATATAGCGCAAAGTAAGGTATTGTATTTCGGGTTCAGTTTTGGTTACCCTTAATACGTGGGGTTCTTCTGTGAGTAAATTTCCATTAGTCATGCAGTTGCAGAGGCGCTTGTCTCTGTAATAGTAATTAGTCCATGCTTTTCTGCAGGTGGAAAAGATGAAGGAAATTGCAAAACAAAAGGCTAAAGAGGAGAGAAAGAGATTGGAAGCTGAGGTAAGAACTGGTTGATCATTGGACGCATAGATGTTCAAGTTGGTTTAGAAGCCTTAGTGTTGCACTACCTTTTCATTTGATGGAAGGCTTTGATTTTCCTTTACATTTGATAGTTTCCTATGGATCATTCCCCGGCATGGATGAAAATATCTATATCGGATATATAAATAATATGTATCAGTATTAAATATTTCGAAGAAAAAATTCTAAAAATCGTAAACAGATAAAAAAATATTTGTGGATATATTTGCCAAATATTGTGTATTTTGCAAATGTTTTGAATATTATGCGATATATCGCTATATATCACCGATACGATAACATATCACAATAATGTCATGCTATTGGAAAATATCGGTGTCGGGGGGTAATTATTAAGGGCACACCTAGGCTTGGGGCCCAAAACTTGGCGCCTCGACATATTTAGGTGAGACTCATTCCAACAGGTAGGCGTGCACCTTTTTTTTAGGCTCAAGTATAGATTTTGTTTTTTTCAAAGCTATTATTTTTTAAAAATTAATCATTATATTTAATTGTTATTTATAATAATAAATTATTATTTATAAATAGGGATTGATGAAAGTGATAGTAGTTAATTAGAAGAATGAAAATTATGATTAGGATAATAAATTTATATTTTTTTAACAAGCTTTTGTAGTTAAAATGGTTAATTAAATGAAGTTACGTATCACTAAATTGAGAAATTATGTGTATTTTAAGTAAAAAGTTCCTTTTGAGCCACTTCATTGGGGTTTGTAAATGATAAAAGTTTTAACTTAGAGAGGTATGTACAAAAGGAAATAATTCCAGCCTATAAGCTAATAACGACAAGATATGTATTTTTGTTTAATTATGGTAAATATTAGTATTTGCTATGAATATTTTGAGAATAATGTTTCTAATTTGTTAATAAATTTCATTATTCTTGTGTATTTGTGATGAATTGTGCTTATTAATTGCTATATTTTATGTTATAGTTGAATTATAAGTTTATAATTATATCATAAATAATTTTTGGTATTTCTTATTCTATTATTATTTTTAATAATTAGAATTCATTACAAGGATATTATACAAATGACTTTCTTTAGGCCTGTGTCCTACGCTCAGGCCCCAAAGGTCCCCTGCGCCTTAATGCGCTTTGCACTTTTAACAGCATTGGAAAACCCAATACCAATACATATTGGCCAATAATATAATATCATATGATATTTTAATCTATTTTCTTGCCAGTCTTCCACAATCCTGATAATCTCATTTGTTGCTTCTTATGCACTTATATGTTAAGCCTCTCTAGTGAGTAAAGTCAAGTTTGTGATATGGTGTCAGAATTACTGAATGAACTGTAATAATTACCATCAAATCCGTGAAAAATTGCGATAGGAAGGGAAAATATTGGCTGCATGTCTGATACGTTTGAGAGCGAAAAATATAATTCATCCACACCTTCCCTTATCTTACTTTTGCATAGCATTACTACCCCACTTAGCAAGACCTACATTTTTAATCCATTTTTAAGTCCATTATTCTTTCCTGAAGCATCCCGTAGTTTTAATGCAAATTCTATCTCGCATAGTGCTTACAATCTGTAATATGTTCTTTCAGCTTGAACTGGTACTGAGCGTGGAGAAGCTGCAAGAATTGCGCTCTATCAGGATAGAAAAGTTGAAAAAACAAGGCAAGTCTATGTGGTTTTTGTATGCTGAGTGTGTTGTCATTTGTGATTGATTATTTCATTTGACTTCTCTTTTCTCCACCAACCAGCTGAACCACAAATGATTTTCTGCTCCTTTGTTGTTCACGATTATTCATTTACTTGTATTCATGGATACTTTTATAAAAATTGAATTGTATGTTGCCTTAATATGGACATTTCCACAATTCTCCCCCCCCCCTCTTAAAAAAAAAGAAGAAAAAGAATCAAAGTAATATTTAATTAATTGCACTTCTACTTCTCTTTTATGCGATCCTCAAAATCTTTTGTAACAGAGAGTGAAGTGGTTATCTTGTGATTCCTCCATTTACAAAATAATACCTGGCTTTCTCATTTTTTCTCATGAAATGACACAATCATGTTGGAGGGATTATGTGTTTCTTTGGTATATCATTCTCAAAGAAACTGCCATGTTATCCATTTTTTATTGATTTTGACAAAATTTATTACATTTATATAAGGTTTCATGAACATTTTATAGAACTTATCCACTACCTGATGAAGAAGTGCAGTTGACACTTGGCACAATATTTGAACTTTTGGCTGGTGGTACAATCACGCAGGCCATTTTCTTCCAGAAGAAGATGACAGGTTCCTTGAGAAAGTTAGAGCTGCTGTTGAGGAAGAGGAACGCCAATCACGGGCAGCAGCTGATACAGATGCAGCTAAGGGTGCCATTGCAACCGCCGAGGGATCTCGGAAAGTCACACAGAGCATCAGCTTGGACCCAAAAGATCATACCGGCAACAGTGATGATAAGGAAATGGAAGACCCAATAACACAGAGTGGAAGTGAAATGGGCTCTGAAGCAACTGCAAACAAGGAATCTGGAACACAAGGCTCAGAAGGACAACTCTGTGGCACCAATGACTACGTTTCAAATTTACCACTCGAATTCTATCATTATTATCATGGGAGCAATACCGATATGGGTACTCTAATTGAGGTTAGTCACATTGTGTTTTCTATAGTTTAAATGAATTCTTTATGAGGAGTTTAATTTATTTACATCTGATGTTTTATTTTCTCTCGAATGCAGTCATATATTTTTTTTCAATGTCAAATATATGATGTTGTCATTGGTTGCAAAGTCACATGAGATACCGAGAATTTGGTTTAAAAATTGGTTGGCTTATTGCCACTGAAACCTAATCTGAGGAATTATAATATTGATTTATGCTGAAATGATCCAATTTCATCTTCATAGATTTGTCTTCCAGGCAGTGGATAACTTAACCCCATAAACTAGAATACATATGATGAAATTAGCACCAAGGAGTCTCTTTCCCCTATGTTATAGTAGGCACAAATGGGCTAGCCAATTCAAAGCTTCATCAATCTTTGGCAACTTAGATTATTTTCACGGGATTTTTAATTGGGTTGGGGCCCAAATACATGTCAAGTATGTGGATGATAAACTTTAACAAGACACCAAGATGTACCTCACGTTGTCTACTAAGTTAAACTATACAAGATAGCTGGTTGTTATGGGTGCCGAAAAGCATAAAGATTATGCACCATGCAGTCAAAGGATACCCATATATACAATTTAGTTTTACAAAGATGTATATACGGGGTGGGAATTGTGTTAGTGATTCTATAAAATTCTAGAATAACTTTAAGAATTTTAGAAAGTGAGGAAAAAATGGAGGAGAGATGTACTTTGCTTTTAGAATGCTTTTAAGTGGAGAGAGTGAGGATAGTTCTTAAAACATTGATCGAGAAGGTGGATTTTCTATATAAAAAGATAATCTCCTCTCATTTGTGATAAGCACAAAGAAGCCAAATGATATGAAGTTAGAGGGTGGTGTAACTAAGAGAGCAGCTAGTTTTGAGAAAGCAACAGATGTGCTTGCAGGTATGAGTATTAGAGAGACGATCAGTACTCATTGTACCGAAACTTCTATAATGAAGTGTGTTTCATCTGAAAATTTTGTATCTCTGCATACTTGAGGTGGGATCCTCAAGGAAATGTTGACTTGTCTACATCACACGGATATGCTAAGTGAGTGACCTGCGAGGGACATAGGGAAAGTGTCGTCTCGTGACATAGTCATCCAAATTCAAGTGGACAAAAGCAGTTGCTTGCTAAACTGGCCACTAACTAGTTAGGTAATTGCCAAAACTTTCTCTATCCCGCAATCTGCAAAGCTGGCTAGTGTTGAGAATGAAGTTGCATGGGTTGGCTTTGAACCATATTCCTGGATTAAATATCTTAAGTGTAGCTCCCTTTTCCTAAGAGCCGGTCAGACAGGGCAAGGAAAGAACACATATTCCTCCTAAAGCTCTTCCCTAGCCAGAAAAGCTCTAGTATAGGATAGAATCATCATTTTTGCTTTTCCATCTTCATATTAAATTTACAATTGGAAAACCAACGGAGTCCCTCAATTTGACTTGTTTAACCTTTAAATCTTCAGAAGCATGAATACAGAGCAGAATTGCAAAGATAAGTTTAGGAATAGTTTACTTTCAAAAAGTGCACATTTTTAATGATGAAGTTTGAAGCTTATTTTGTACAAAGAGAGTACACAGAAGTAACGCCTGGTTAATTTAATTTATGACATTGCTGTTTTACGGCTAAAACAACTTGAATAACCTTCTATTACTGTGAAGTGTTTGGCCGGCAAAACCACTCAATGAGGGGCAACAGAGAGAAGGGGGGTGACAAATTTTGGTAGGAGGGAGTAACAGAGGGAAAGATAGGGTAGAATTCAGAAGAGGGTAGAACAGAGGAGAAAGAGTCGCTTTCTAAGGGAAATCAGAGAGGATAATCAATCAATCAATCAGTTGTTCTCAATATATCATCAATAATTGATTAACCATAGAGATTATGTCTTTATATAGGCTCCAAACTAGAGTCCAAATGAGAAACAGAATCTAAACATAGTCCTAATCCAGCAAGGAGAAATAAAACTACTAAGAACATGAGAAGCTTCTCTCCTAAATAATGACTTTGGACTCATCTTGAATAAGCTACTAAAATACCAATGAAATACATCAATAATTTGACCTTTATCTTGTGTTGCATAATGATACATCAGATACTTGAGGAGGTAATTACAATGGCAGAGTGGCAGTTCAGGAGAGGGGAATAACAAGTCTGAACATTCAGGCATCAAGTTAGTAGATTCAATTAAAACAATAAGAGATGAACAAGGGCATACCAGAATCTACACGAGTTTTAGCAGTTCTTAAGCAACAACAGAACAGCAGCAAGGCTCCTTAAAGAATTCAGTAGTGAGGCCACAATTGTTGTTACTCAGTAGCACTATTGCAACAGAAGTAATATTGTTGTAACAACATCTTGTTTAGGTGCCAAAACTGGTTATAGGTGTATTAGTTAATCATCGTAAGGCTATGATTGATTAACAGACTGTATCAATAATTAGTATAAATCAGTTGTAGAAACAGAAATTAATCACGTTGGATGTTGGGTATGCAAATTCTCCTAGTTGCTTCTTTGGAATCAGCTCAGTAGCTGTGCATCTTTCTTCTTTTGCCTTTCTTTTCTGATTTCATTCCTCAAATGTTTCTGTTTTCCAAACCCCTGTCTACTTTTGATTAGCTTAGTAACAAAAATTCAGTTTCTTTGTTACATCTTGCGTACACAATCTTCATCAATCTTGAATGCTCTCTGTATATATTTGAGTTGAACAAGCATTCAATACAGACCACTAAATTCTCATGGGCCTAGTTTTCAGGACAAGAACATCACGTTAAAAGGTTTATAGTTCCAGTTTAGCTGAAGGGGAGGGTTGATATGTCCTTCCAGTGGAAAGATTCTCACATCTAATCAACTGTTAAAATTAGAAATTAGATAAATAAATAACAAAGATTGCATTTAAGTGATTTTAATGGCTTTGCAATTGCCATCATTCATCAACGGGCCTTCTAATCCTGGCCGTTGGATGGATACAAAAACTTTCCTACTAGGAGGATCATAACAGCTTTCGACGAATGGCTGGGTTAGTTGTTATGGTGTGATTAGTTAGGGCGGTGGTGGCTGCAAGGTTAAACCTTATTCCTCTCTGAAGTGTCTGTTGTTCACTCTTCTGTCTCCCTCTCAACTGAAACGGACTTGCAAAACAAGAACTGCATCTTTGCTTAAATATTCATTCCTTCTTTCAACTATTCATATGCACTGGCTTTTTCATCTGCACCAGGTATATATGTTTAATGCAATACATAAATCTGAATCGGCCTCATCTGTTGTCATACGATCTGTATTAATTGCAGGTCAGGCGAACATGGGATGCATACCTAAGACCCAGAGGAAGGTTAGAATTTCCCTGCTGCATAAATCTTTTCTTGCGAGAGTGCTATTATGATACTCCCCACCCAACGGTCAGGATTAGAATTTGAATAAATCAATACTAAAAATTGCATTAAGTAAATTAAATGGCTATTCAATTTCTATCATTCATACACAACTTTTAATCTTAACTGTTTGGTGGGTATAGAAATCTCCCTACCGGGAGCATCATGATAGCTGTCTTCTTGTGAGCATTTTCATGGCAAGATAATTGATGAAAACATGTACTAGTACTTCTAAAAGGTATTCTATTTGCTTGTAGCTCTCTTCTGATGCCAGATAAAGCCAATGATTGCTGAAATTTTGTTTAGTATGATAGAGATACCATTTTAGATAAATCCCCTCGATGGAAGACGCAAATTTTACTGCACTGACAAATTTGCTTCCAAACATGTTATCTGGTCCAAAACATAAGAATCTGAAGCAGCTCTTCTCTATTTTAGTCTCTTGTTACAAAAAGATGCATTCTTCAACTTTCATCCATGAAGTCTTTGCTTACTCTCATGATTATCGGAGATGGGCATGTACCATTCTGATTCAACGGTGTCACTATTTCTTACATTTACGGTTTATCTTGCAGCCGGATTCCTGGTCACTGGATTCAACCGCCGCCTCCAGCAGACGAGATATGGGCATCGTATCTCTTGCCGCGATAATGACCGGAGGTCGAAGACGACTTTTACCTGGTGAGAGTAGGATCATTGTGCTCTCTCTCTCTCTCTCTCTCTCTCTCTCTAACCTTAATTTAAGCTAAATTTTTGTGTTGTATGCTGTCCAATATGATGTTGATTCTGGTATTAGGATGACAGTGTGGAGATTTTAGTTGATTTATGCATTTAAAATTTTAAAATATTTATATCCTCATTTGATAATTAAAAATATTTAATGGATTGTAAATTTAAATTTTTAGTAGTAAATTGTGTTGAATTAATTAACTAGAAATTATACTTATATTTTTCAAATTTAGTTTTTTTAAAGAGGGAAAAAAATAGTTTTATGTTGAGCTTTGGTTTATGTATAAGCCTAATTGTTGAATCCCTAATTGTTGAATAGGGTATTCGTGCAATTGGTAGAACTGTTTTTTGTGGCCTGATCATGGACGAAGACAAAAAATTTTAATTAAATAAAGGAAATTAATTATAAATATTTTAATAATTAAACTAGAATTTTTATTAAATCTGTTGAAATTTCTGCACTAAATTTATTTATTGCCAATGTGACTTTTTCAAGATTAGTTGATTTTTAACCTTTTTTATCTTAAAAATTAGAGAGAAATAATTCAATATAATTTTTGAAACGGTTTTTCCTTTTAGTATTCCTTAATAATAAAATTGTAATAATTATACCATTTAATTGAAAAAAATAAAACTCGCTAAAGAAATTAAATGCTAATCGCTATAAAAATAGAATATAAATGAATATTCGATTCTTTCTTCAACTTGGAATCGATTCAGTGGAGTGTGCAACTCCTGTATGAATTCATCATCATGTGTAAACGTTTGTTTCTGTATATAAGTTGGCGTAAAAATTGACATGAACTTGCTGCTCGATTACCTCCCGATGGCCGACCATGACGATGACTTGACCTCCATGAAAAAGGAGCTACAAGCCATTCAGTTGAGTGAAACTACAAGATAGGAGAAGACAGGAGAGAGTGAAAGTTGATTCTTCTTTCAGACAACTCACCGCCCCACAGAAACACTTTGGAGATGTAAACAAAAGAGTAATTTGGCGCGAATCTGCAATTGCTTTCTCAAAGTGGATGTATGAAAAGGAGATCTGGAGAAGGACCGAACCGAAATGAAAGAAATCAGGTCCGGCGATCTTCTTTCATTGTACTTTCAGTTTTCGAAGGTAAACTTGGAAACGAAGTGCACCGAATTTACAGCACTCCGTCCATAGGTCCCTTCGTTGCTTTTCCAAATTCAAATGCGAAAAAAAAAATACTAGATTTCATCGTGGAGATATGGAAAAAGAAAAACTTGGAGACGAAAAAAAATAAGTTTGGCGTCAATCTGCCACTGATTTCTCAAAGTAGATGTATGATAGGGAGATCTGGATAACAAATGAACCGAAATGAAAGAAATCAGATCCGGCGATCTTCTTTCGTTGTACTATTAGTTTCTAAGGTGAACTTGGATACGAAGCGCACCGAATTTATAGCACTCCATCCATAGATCCCTTCGCTACTTTTGCGATTCAAATTCCAAAAAGACAAAATACATTATCGTGGAGATGTGTGATGTTCGGAAAGCCGAGAAGCAGAGAGAGGAGAATATGCGCAGATGATTACGAACCATTAGCTCATCACCATATATGTGGAAAGCTAAGGAGGCTATCATAATTCCGCATCTCTCCTGCACACAATATCTCATGCTCGGCCATAGATGTTGGAGGAGGAAATGGCCACGGAGCGACGGCGTGAGACGATTTCGATTCCGCGTCGAAACCCTAGAAATTTCTCGGAACTTATACAGATTTATTTATTATTTATTTATTTATTATGTAAGTAGAAATTTTGTAATAACGCCGCATAAATTCTTATAGCCTCCGTTGGTACGGATACGCGTTGCGTATTACTAATTTGTAGCATAATTAGTTGTTTATTTGTTATACGTTTTATTAATTTGATAAAACTTATCACATATTTGAAATAAATATTTTTTATTAATTAATAATAATTTTATTTAACGAAATATTAGTTTTATATCAAATAAAGTCTATTTTTCTTGGAGAAATTTCATACCCAATCACATTATATAATGTAATAATCATTAACTAATGTATCATATTATATAATGCAAAGGTGCAAAGTACGTAAATATCTACGAGCTAAGTATTTGAGATAGTTTAAAGGTAAATAAACAAGTCCCATTTAACTAGTTAACGTAGTTTAAAGTGACCTAAAATAAAATAATGAATTGTGAATTTTAGGTATTATTATAAAATATAATATCAAAATTATGAAATAAATTTAATATAAAAGCCATCAAAAAATTTTAAATTGTTTAGTCTTAATATAAGGGCCCATAATATACAGTCCAAAGAAAGGGCCCAGAGACGTGTCCACAGACCAAGAGGACTGGATGACCCAAGAGGCATAAAAGTCCAAGCTAGCTCCTTACGCTAGGCTGGCCTAACAAGCACGAGAACGTGGGGTAATGTCCCAAAAGCTAAAATAATGGCAAAGGTTCGAGAGGTCCCTCCTCCCACCAGGGGCTCAAGGACACCACAAAGAGCTGACAACATCAGGGACGCCAGAGAAATGTCCGAGAACCCTGGTCCTCAGGTACGAGGATCAGGAGAAAAAGCTCGAAAGATTCAGAGGTTCCATCAGATTTCAGATTAGTTCGAAAAGTCAAGAAAAGACCCAAGGATCCTTCACAAGCCCAACGATACTCATAATCATCTTAATCTATAATTTTGTGGCATCATCGTAATCTGACTCCGGTGTTTGTAATCTCTTCCAAATGGCAATATGAATCGGAGAAGGAAGCTAACCAAAAAATAAATTCTGAAAAAAATAAATAAATAAAAGTTGATTATTTCAGATTAAGCATATAAAACGAAATATCCACTACAGAGAAATTATCATCCCTGCTAAAGATGAAATATTAATCTATGATCTTCTCCGATTATCCGGGTACTGAGACAAGGGCACGACCTCGGCCAACGGCGTCGGAAGAGGCGTCGGGAGCGGCGAATTCCGGCAAACAGGGCATGACCCGTTGAGCTTAAGCCAAGCATCAAGGCACCACAGATGGAAAAAATGGTTACAGTCCGGCATCATCCTCAACATTTCTTCCTCCTTATAATCACACAGGCAGAT
>JAOVVI020014121.1:0-11611 GCA_028571085.2 Nepenthes alata | reverse complement strand
TACCTGTATTCTGATGAAATTAAATGGCTAGAAAATGACATTTCTTGATGTTGAATCCCTATCTTATCTATAAATATCATATAATAGATAAATTTATAAAAATAGTAATAAGAATTAAATTTATAATTGTATAAATATAATCTTTTTTTTATAAGTAATTGTATAAATATAATCACGATATTATAAATCTATGTTTATTAATTTGATATTTAGCAGATATCAGAACACTAAAAATGAAAGATTTTTCATTCAATTTACATACCTCTAACTTCACCATAAAAAAGAAGATACTCCTTACTAACATGCTGAAAAAACATAAAAATAATGAGCCAATCAACATGGGCTGTCTCGCAAATTCATCACCAATGATCAATAAAGGTCTTGTTCATGTTTGATGAAACGAAATTTGTATTAGTGATATGTACCTAGATATCATATTTGGCCCCAGATACTAGTTTTCTCAAAAGCAGTAAGTTTTCAATTAAAAAATCACAATTTTATTACATTACCGCATAAAATGAAAAAGTCACAAGACTAAGAAACATCTTCTTAAGTATCTCATTTTATGCTTTAGTAAGTTGGGCAGTAGTTTACTTATCAAAAAAAAAAAGTTGGGCCATAGTCAATATAAAATAAATTAAACGCAAATTAAAGAAATACTTTTTTAATAGCGATGACGAGAGATAAGACGTAGCGATTTTTGGTGATAGAAAGCAGATGCAATTTGTTGAAGGGCTAGCCTTATACAGGAGTTAGACCTATATAATGATTGCCGTGAGCCGAGAGGAAGTAAATGGGTCCTAGGACTTGAGTGAATGAATGGTAAGTAAAATTTTCTTAAGAAAGAATGATAATAATCTCTTGTTTAAAAATTTGATAGCATGTTTTTACACTTGAAATGTCTTCTTCTATGAACCCAGCCTCCTCCTTTTATAGGGGGCTTGGAATGCTTTAATATGTGCGACTTGTAATGAAAAATTTTCATAGCAGATAAAGATCTTAGAGTAATTATGGCCAATGCCATGATAACTATCTTGTCATATGCTTTGGTCATTTGACTGCATCGCAGTGCCTTACTATGTTTTAGCCGGGGATGATTCAATTCCTAGGAGTTTCGTAAGGGAGAGATTGGTGTGTTCGGCCCCATGGACTCGACACCCATGGGTTAACCTCTAGGGTCGGTTTCTCAGAGTCTTAATTTGGGTTTGTTTATTTATCTTGCGTCGGCATGAAAGTAAAAATGATTCTTCTAATAATGTAAAATTTTTGAAATATAATTTTAAATAAGAAGCATTGATTAGTTTATTAATTCTTAAATAAAAATTAATTATTAAAAAATAAGTCATAAAATAAAGTATTGCATAAGGAATTGTATTGAAATCAAATAATAAAATCGCAGGATAACTATAATTAAATGGATTGGTATATGTTCAACAATCGATGCGTTATTAGAGAATGGATGGTTCAAAATCAATCCCAACAAGAATATGAATAAATTGCTTATTTTTTAAATATTAACACGAATCAACAAAGAATATAACATACTTAAAAATATAATTTCGATGCATCTTAAATATTTAGTATAATTAAAAGAAGTTTGGATCTTATTTGAACCCCTAAACAACTTTATATTTAATTTTTATGTTTTATTTTTAGTTTTATCTTTATGAATAAAGTTATACATCTAAAATTTATCCTAAATTTAGCTCCCTCCAATCTCATTTAGAACATGTGACGATTAAATTAAATCGATCTTTTTTCAGTATTTTATTTTATATGAGAAAATAAAAAAAAAGTCAAAAATGTATTCATCGATATCAAATGTTATATGCAATAATAACAAAATTTGTTCCAATTGCATCAAATATAGACTTCTAATAGAGATAAAAGAAGATAGAAATCTAAAATTAATATATTCAAGGGGCTTTTCTAAACAGATATAAATATTACAAATATTTATTTATTTGCCAAATGAGAAGAGAGATTAGTAAGAGGTAAGGGGTTATAGCCGTTCTTATTCCAAACCAGTGATAGGAGAAGAAACAAAGATAGGATAAATAAAAAATGGAAAAGGAAATTGCCATGGCATGATTATTTAAAAATAGGATATGAGGAAATTAGCAAATGTTACAAATTTAATTGACTATAATATCAATATTCAAATTCATTATGAAATTATCGGTACTTATTAATTGGAAACCCATCATATGTGAAACGCCCAATTCAATATCTTCTCCCTCTCTAGGAAGGTCTAACTGAAATCGGTAATTTTTAATCAATTGTAACTTCTCATAAATGAGTTTTTTTGCTGAAACTAATGTTGATTGTGGGATTTATGCTAGAGCTCCAATTGGGCAGGAAATTGGTCGAGACTTGATGCTTCAAATGTCCTTGTATGCGAGATTTGAAAGGGCTAGGCGACGTGATGGATAGGATGCTCGTTCGATAGATTGGTAAAATGAAATGTACACAGTTGTGTTCATGTGGTAACTAGCGGAATCCTCAAGCATGACTAGCAATTTTACAACACTATATAGTAGAAACACAAATTCTAAAAGATAAGGTTTAATATCATAGTAGATGTGTCCCTGGATCTTAATTATTGAACGAGTTAGGGTGTTACTTGATCTTTTCTAGGGGTCGAGTTGAATTGAGTTCGATTCTCGTTAATTCGAATATGAATCTTACGCAATATAACTAACGAATAAAAGGTTAGAGAATGATGGGACTTACCCCCATTGTATTCTCCAATATTTAAGTCAGAAATATTTCTCGAGCAAATAGAAAGATAAGAAAAAATGATAATACATGAATGTATGTAGTAGGGGATTGAGTGTTGGTGGAGGATTGAGTTCTAACGATGTGCTCGGTTGAGTAGTTCCTTTGAGAAGGAGGGTAGAATTCTGGCGGTGCATTCAATTGAAGAGCAACTTTGAGATAGAATATTGAGATCCGGCAACGCGCTCGACTGAGGAGCAGCTCTGAGACGAAGAATAGAGTTCCAATGGTACGTTCGGCTAAGGAGCGGCTTTGAGATGGTGGACTAGGCTCTAACGATACGCTTGGCTAAGGAGTGACTTTGAAAGGGAAGATTCGGCTCCGACGGTGAGCTCAACTAAAGAGCGACTTTGAAGAAGGAATGCCTTCTATTATTTCACCATTCTTTCAAATTTTTTCTTCTTGAAACCCTATTTTCCTATAAAGGAAATAAAGTATTTGTAGAGAAAGCGCGTTGGCTAACTATTGTTGGGACGCTGAATACACCGTGATTTTTGGGTTTGTAAGGGGGTCAATTTCATATTTTCTTGTCGGTTGTGCCATTCCTAGTAGCTTGGGCACAATATGTTGGCATGAGCCCCCCTTAGACTTTTCCCTTGGCTACGGGGGAACACGCATTTGTAGCGGTCATGTGGGCTAGTTTACCGAGTTGGAGCTGTTGTGGTACTTGCTTCTAGGTCGCATTTGGTGGGCATCTCTGCGAGCTTAGATCTCAATAGGCAGATCTAGGTCACATCATCTAGGCCTTCTAAGCACTATCTGGGCCTTGGGCCATGGGGAGTCTTTTTGGGGCCAAGGCTTTTGAAGTGTTCTTTTTCTACGGGTCTATTCCAGATCATTTTAAGGATACCGAACCTATCAATAGTATATAAAAGTTCCATTGAGAACAATATACTATAGAAAAGAGAATGAAAAGGAAGTGGAAGAATTTGTCACTTGTTTTGGTGGCTATTTGTATTACTCCAAGCTTTACCATATTGTTCTAGACTCGTTTAGAACGCATATTCTAGTTCGATTTTTTTCACTTGCGCTTTCTCTTTTTGTATCAACTCAAGTTTTATGAAATGTTATTGTGAGAGATGTGGCACCTAAATTATGAGAAATGTTATTTTCAGAAGCACAAAAGTATATTTAAGTATCTAACACTTCACTTTTTTGTGGGAATTTGATCATCGCAATTGTCGAATACTTGGGGGAGACCTTTCGTTGATTTTATCAAGTCGAGTATTCTATCAAGTCCAGAAAGAGATTTTATGGTTCAAGTTGGAGCATCTTAAGTTGATTGTATAATTTATTTTTTTAAACATCTATTAAAAAACTAATAATGTCTAGATAAATACATGTTATGTATCTAAGGATGATATTAGATAATCACTTATTCAAAATCAGTCGATTAAAAATGATATACATCTGGTTAGTGATAGTAAATAGATACTTCTTATTATAGTATATTTTTTAAATTGACAACTGATAATCTGAAAGATTTTCTCAAATACATTATACTTAGATTTTCTTTTGTAACTAGATCCTACGTTATTAACTTTACTATATTTAAACATTTTTGTTTTGTTATGCTTGGCGTTGGATGATGACTAAAACCTAGAGCGGTCCATTACTTGAATTTTAATTATAACAATTTTAATGTTGTGCTTTAACGGAAAAAGATTTATTTACCGTCTCTAAATATTTATAATTATTAATAGCATTTCTTTAATTGGTATTAGAGCCAAGTTTTGATTCTTGAGCCACATTCTTTTTAAGTCTAGAGTTAGGTTACATTGTAATATTTGTACATATATGTTGTATTTTGTTTTACCATAAATAATGCCAAAGTGGTGATTGTTAGATCAATTTGTAGTATTTGTAAATTTAATAGAAATGTGTTGCAATACTACAATGGCTAGAAAATTATTGCTTTGATAGAGATTTTTACATATAGAGGGACTTAACTTTCAAAATCAATGTCAAAAAATATAAAATTTAATTTCTCTGATTTAGAGAGAGTCCAGCGATGCCCCAAATTTTTAAGACTCGTAAAAGTATTACATTTTAAAGAATCACTAATTTTTAAGAGATTTTAATAATTTCATTTTAAAATTTATTCTTGAAAGATTCCAAAATTTTCTCAACCACACAACCTTAAGCATGTAACTAAGGCACAAATTTCACTTGGTCAAATTGGAGAAAGAAAATCTCAAAAATTCGGGTCCATGACTTAAAGAGCTAATCCAAAGAATGGGATCTTCAATAAGAAAATGTGTCAAAAAAATTCAATTAGGAGGTCTAGTGTGCCTTTAATTATTACAATTTAAGTTCTTTCTAGTAAATTTATCTTTTAATAGCTTTAAAATCTCATATGATTTTCTCTCAAAAGAATTAATTCTTAAATGTTTTTCATTAATAAAATAGTGTGTCATTTATAAATGATTTTTCCTTATATCATGATATTATTCTATATGTACCATATACCATCTTTTTTTAATATAAAAGAAAAATATTAAAGAAAAAAATTGAAAAAAAAAATTACATGGTTTCATTGGTATAATCTTTTTATTAGAAAAAATAATTAAAACTATGCATCAAAATTGAGATTAATTAATTGGCGGGCGAGAAGACAGAAAAGGTCATACTTGTGATCAATCAATATGCCCCTCTTTCTTTGAATCAAGTAGGTGTGGTTCAATGTAACGTCGTCGTCTTATTATGAAAATGGTGTATCTAGCTGTGACCTGTCAACTCTATCTCTCTCACTGTCTCTCTCTTATTTTAATACTAATTTATGATTGATTAGTTTTTTTTAACCAATTAATTATTTTTAATATGATATGATTGTTGAAATATGTCACTAAATAAACCCAGATGTAGATAACAAAAAACCTCACAAAAAGAACTCTAAAATTGTAGAAGGAGCACTTAAAAATCATAGTTTGGAGATTTTATACTATATATCTTTTTTTATAAGTATTTGTGTATATCATCTAAAAAACATTATCTATAAGGATTTTAGAATATCTACATGGATACCAGAATAGTCGATTACAACTTAACCCACACCAGTCAAAAACTCAAAATAATAGGACTAAAAGCACCTAAAAAGAAAAAAAAAATAAAGGACATGCAACATAAAAAAAGTGTTACAGTGTACGATCAGTTTTACAGTGAAGACTCTTATCGGATAAAAAGTTTAGGGTGGTTCGAATAGTTTTAATAACATAAAATTAAAAGAATGTATAAAAAGTACAAGCATTTTGATCCCTCAAAATAAAATAAGTCGTGGCTACTAGAGACAATCTAAAACGAATATGTATATAGGATCAGGACTTGCATTTGAGCACTGCCCCACCTAATAACTATGCTCCAATTGTTATATAGCCACACGCAACCGATATTTAAACGTATAATCTCTAAATTTTCTTCGAAACCGTATAATTGAGAATATGATTCACCGATTTCTTTATAATTCTACAAAATAAACAACAAAAATAAAAATAGAAGAGATATCAGGTATTTATAATCTAATTGCCAACTAAAAAATAAAAGCATGGAAAAGGTGGTGACTAGAACCCACGACGGGAACGGCCTGGGCGATCCCCGGGCCCATTACATATATGTAAAACTTACACTGTATTGTATGCATTACATATGATCTAAGGTGTGTTAATTAACTAAAACTATTAATGCCATATTCTTAATTTTACTCTCAACTTTCTTTCTTTTTTTTAAAAAAAAAATCCACTATTATATTTTGTTTTATTATCAATTATGCTTTACGTAATATTTAACCAAATTAGCTATATTATGAGTTACACATATATGCTGTCAAAAAATCTTAAAGTATAAAAAACTAAATTAGGTGTTCATTTTACTATATTTTCAACTAGATATTATAATTCTTGATATCAAAATAGGATAAATTTGATATAATTTATATATAATATAAATTGAGAATGGATTTAAAATAACATAAATTGACAATGAAAAGAAGAAAAAATTAGCATAATAATACCATATGACAATTTTTTAATCAAATGTCCAATAAATACTGTTTTTTTTTTCTTGGTAAAAATACTAAGTAAAAATAAACTAATTTAAATTGATCTTTGCATTTTCTCATGAGTTTAGAGAAAATTAAATGTCTATTTTACTTGTATTTCAAAACCCCCAAAAAAAAAATGTAAATCAAACAAATGATAATATTTTTCCATAGGAATCTTAAACTGTGAAAATTATTTCATATAAATATCCAACCAAGCATAACTTTATACATACATGAACCGTTCAATTATATATATCATACATGAATTTGTACCAATTAATTATCTAATAATTAAATATTGTTCTCTGGCTCTTGAGATCGCAATTGTTCAACAGATTCCATGACCCACGTTAAGGCGTGCACGATCTCTGTTAGATAATGCATTCCCCAAATAAAAAATATTTTAAAAGAAATACTTTAAAAAAAAATATTTTTTTAATAAAATAACTTATTACTAATATATTTTTTAATGTTCAACATCTATAAAAAAAATATAAAATATCACACAAATTAATCAATAATATTGGATTTAAGTAAAATTTTTCTGAATTTAATTATTATTGAGTTGTGATTAGTTTTGAAAATAAACTTTTTTTTTGGAAAAGAAAATTTTTTCTCAAAATTTAAATATTATTTTTTAATTAAAATAATATTTTTATTAGTTTATTTTTTTAATTGTACCGAACTCAGTTTAGATGTCCCACAAATATTTTTTATTAATTTATTTTTTTTGTAATTTTTGTGGATAAATAAATAGAGTCTAGAAGTCTCACAAATGTATAATTGATTTATAATTTTATAGATATATAGAATTTATTATAATTTTAAAAATAAAAAATAAGATGAAGAATATATATATATATTAGATTTTAATAAAATTATAGCTGAATAAAATAATTAATATTTTTCAATCATTAATGTCAGGGCCCGTCAACTGCGGTCCGTAGGTTTCAGCACTTTTGCTGATCTTACGCAGATTTAATGGCCATGATTGCAATTACGTGGATATATTTGTTCCTAACGAAAACGATAATATAATAATCACATCAATTTTTTCAAGAAAAATGTTTTAAAATACTTTTAAAATATTATAATATTTATTTATTTTATGTAAATTATTAATGAGTATAAATAAATAAATATTATACTATCAAAACTATTTTAATAGTGATAAATAAAAAAACAGCTGTAGATGTGTAGGCTGAGATATTAATAAATTCGATTATGTAAATTGTGTATTTAGTTTTTTTTTTAAATTGATGTGACTAAATTAATTTAATCAGTTAATCATTTAATTTAATTTGATTTGAAATATTTGAAAAAAATTAAAATTAATGTTATTAAATAAAAGTTATTTATTAAAATTATATATTTTTTTTAATTTTACTCGTAATAAAAGCTAAAAAAATAACTATGCTAATTAAAATATAAAATAAAAGAAAAAAAAATATATAAAAACTTCAAATTGAGTTTAATATAGCTTCTTTATAAAATATATTAAAAAATATATTTTATGTAATATATTATCATATTCAAAATTAGAAAATATAATCAATTGGGTAGTGGAAACACAAAATTAAAAATTAACAACATAAAAATAAACAATTTTTTTTTTAAAAATTAGATTCCCTTTGACATAAAATCAAATGACCGTTGAATTAGCACATGTTTTTTTTATAATAAATTTATTTACTCTAATTAATCAGTTAATATTAAAATTTTAACTATTTTTTATAAATATCATAATAAATAAATAATTGCTAAAAAGATATATAATATTATCTCGTGGCACACTTGGGCAAAGATGTTAAGCGATGATTGCATGATACTCGTGCGACGGTAAACTAATGATCAGTCGAAGGCTGTTCAAGCAATAAAGAATATTGAAGAGTTGCACGATATTCTTATAAGGCTTGATTAATGATTAGTCGAAGATCAATAAAGTGGCGCATAATGATCATATAAGGGATGTACATTCACTATTTGTCCAGAGAAGTGCTGTTGAATGTGTTCCTGAAAAAATATGTACGTAATTTGTTCAAAAAGGTCGCACTTAACATGCACCTGAAAAGTAATCGTACACATTTGTCCATAGAGGTCAAGCCTAATACACATACGGCTAGCGCTCGTATGATATTTCTGATATAGAGTCATGCCGGACATGATTTTAATATATTTAAGATAATTTTCTTACACAAACAACGTAGCATATAAAAAGAGAAGAAAAAGAAAAGAAAAGAAGAGGTTCAGTATTCGATTAAAGTCCAATATAAATTTTATTTTTCACTAAAGTCAAATATATTGTTTAAGTGTAAATGTTTAGTGTATATTTCTATTCAATTACTCTTATTTTTGGTATATTTTTTCTTATAGGTTGCTAAAATATTGAGAGGGTTATTAGTCAACTATTATTCACTTGGGGTTTTAGTTTAGAGATTTTAAATATGATTATTTATAACTGATATTATTATTATAGTAAATTTATTCAAAATTTATCTCGTAATATTTCTACTGATTGAAAATAATTTTTTATATTAAAAATATTATATATTATTATATTCATTGTATTCACAAGTTTTATAACTAATGTTTGATAGAGGATTTGGGTTTATTTCGCTACACTAAATTGTACAAGTTTTGATCGAATTTTAATATTAAGCAACTTTTTAAAATTGTAATTGTTAGATATATAACTATTTTATAATTTATTATAACTTATTTATTAATAGATAAAAGAATTATAAAAAAATTTATACATATTATATGAATAACAATTTTCTTTTAAAACACCCTTTGGAAAAGCCAAGTTGAGTTCAATATGAACCGCAGGCTAATGCTTACCTAATGTAAAAAATTTAAAATATGCTAAAGCTCAACTTAAAGGTTTTTTTCATATGTTGATTAGTTGATATTATTTGAATATAATAAATTTGTCGTCCCCTTCTTATATCACTTATATAATCATAAAAAATTATAAATTTATGATTCAATATCACAGTAATATACAAAATTTCATTAGCAAATATTACACCGTGCATAAAAAGATGAGATACAGTCAAATTCACTCTAATTTGATTTAGTATGACAAGCTCCTCAATCATAAATTTTATGACAACAACACTTATACGAACATTGAGTATATTATATATAACTAAAGCGATATATTGGTCATAGATCATTATGTAACAAGTTACATGCCTAAATGTGCTCAACTATATAATTTATTGTTTTTCAACAATATGCTAAAAGTACATATTAAAATATTAAAATTCTATGATCCATTGCATGTATTCTCATTAGTTCAAAACCTTCACGATGACTAAACCTGTTAATTTAAAATGGTAAAAAATGAGTTAAAAGTTGAACAAGTAAATAGAAGAACAGTGCAATAAGCATGATATAAATGAGCATAAGACAAATGTTAAATAAATAAAGTAAAGATCGGTAATTATATTACCAATAAAGTAAAAATTATGAAGGTCGGGTATACTCTATCCTTATTGATGCGACTTAAGATTCAAGATCTAAAGAAACGTATTTAATGCTAAGATCATGAAAGAATAAATCAAGCATTAAATAATAGAAGTCTTGAATTTAGACATCACAATATTATTGATCATCCTGTTTTTCCAAGAATCAAAAAACTCTCCACTTTTTTAGGGAGATTCATTTCCCTTTTATAAGCATTTCTTCTCATCTCATCCTGATTTGATCATTCAGATAACGGTAATTAACTTCAGATCGGTTACAACCGTCTTTATCCATTTTTGTCGGTTTGATCCATCCTAGTCAGCTTGACCCGTTACTACCGGTTCGGTCCGTTGCACATAGTTACAAACCGTTCACCAAGAACAGTTTCCCTCACGTGTCAATTGTAATAACTCCAAACCCAATTGGCTTCCTTTTGTGGGCCATTAAAATTAATCCATATACTGTTGTACCCATCACTAGTCCCCAATGTCGACAGGTTAGAATTTTCAATCTGGCGATATGTCCTTTCAGATAGGATTATCCGAGTATTCCTTCTAATACTTTGCTGATTCAAATCTAAATCTGTCGTCAGTCAGCTCGAATTTGAAAATGGGCTTCTAAATTGGCTTTTAACCAGTTTGCTTCTGAAGTCAGTTTTTCACCGATCTGGATCAAAATCGGTCTTCCAACCAGCTTGTACTTGAAATTGGCTTTTCGACTTTTTTGTCGATCTGGATTGAAATCGGTCTTCAACCAATTTGTATTTGAAATCGGCTTTTCAATTTTTGGCGATCTGGATTGAAATCGGTATTCAACCAGTTTGTATTTGAAACCGGCTTTTCAATTTTTGCCGATCTGGATTGAAATCGGTCTTCAACCAGTTTGTATTTGAAACTGACTTTTCAATTTTTGCCGATCTGGATTGAGATCGGTCTTTTAGCCAGTTCGCATTTGAAACCGACTTTTCAATTTTTTGCCGACCTGGATTGAAATCGGCTTTCAGCCAGCTTGCACTTGAAACTGACTTTTCAATTTTTTGCCGATCTGGATTGAAATCGGCTTTCAGCCAGCTTGCACATGAAATTGACTTTTTAATTTTTTGCCGATCTGGATTGAAATTGGCTTTCAGCCAGCTTGCACTTGAAACCGGCTTTTTGACTTTTGCCGATTTGAATTAAAATCGGCTTTCAACCAGTTTGTATTTGAAAAATCATCCAAAAACTTTTATCTAGCTCCTCGAAGTACGGGCCAACCATTAATTATATTCCAGTGAGCGAACTAATCTGGCTTTGACACGTGTGCATCATCATGACAAGGGTGTCAGTT
>JAOVVI020014120.1:0-11611 GCA_028571085.2 Nepenthes alata | reverse complement strand
TCGAGGAGGCGGGTTTTGGCATTCTCCCGTGAGGTGGAGCAACGCGATCGTATAATTGCTGACAGGGATGCGGAGATTGCCTCACTTTACACCGAAATGGCCGACTCAGAGAGTGAGCGTCGCGAGGAGATGCCAGCCCTCGAGACTGTCCTTACGGGGACGGAGGCAGAGAACACCAGCTTGAGAGCTGAGGTTGCCCGTTTGAAGGACGAGAACAATCAAATTAAAGCAAGCAATAAACGGCTTGCCGATCAAGCTGCAGCCTCAGAGAATGAGCTGACCTTCCGTATCCGCCCTCATGAGATCGAAGGTATGTTACACGCACGGCTGTTGGAGGGGATCAACATTGGACGGCGCATCGTGCGGTTGGTTGATCCCAATTTTTCAGTTGAATTCATCAACCAGTTCAACAGAGTTGTGCAAAATAAGGATGACCTAGTGGGAGAGCCCCGAGACAGCCAGAGGGGGCCGCCACCTTCGTAGCCTTTTGCATTCCCTTTTTACTTGTCATTTTAGGGTTTTATATTTGTGTAAATTGTAACATATTTAAAGAAATAAAATGGGAATTATTTTTAACCCAATGTCCATTGCTTTTATTGCCTTGTGTTTGTATGTGTGTTGTTGCTTTGGGCGGCCAACCTGGTTGGCCAGCAACTATTGGTGGGCTGCCTAAGGAGCTATATCCTTAGGCGTGACAGGTGATTTTGTTAACCAACCTCGTGGCGTTGCCCAAGTGATGACTTGGGCAACAGCGTCGGAGAAGTAATGCTTCTCCTTGCTGGATGATCACGCTAACTCCTCGCAGAAGAAGTCATTGCGCGGGGCAGCCAATCGGGTTAGTTGGCATCCTAAGGAGTGAAGGCCCCAAGAATGAGTGGTTGTGTGAACCAGCCCAGTTGGCGCCGTACAAGTAATGACTTGGGCGGCCTACCTTGGAGAAAGACGCTTCTCCCTTCGACCGTCACTGACTAATCATGCTACCTCCTCGTAAAGGAGGTCGTTGCATGTACTGCATTTTTGACCGCTCATGGGCCACTTGGATGACCAATGTTTCAAACCGCTCATGGGCCACCTGGATAATCAGGGTTTAGACCGCTTATGGGCCATTTGGATGACCAAGGTTTCAGACTGCTCATGGGCCACCTGAATGACCAATGTTTTAGACCGCTTATGGGCCACCTAGATGATCAAAAAATTAGACCACTTATGGGCCACTTGGATGACCAATGTTTCAGACCACACATGGGCCACATGGATGATCATGGTTTAACGAGATGGTGAAGACCCTTTCGAATTAGGGGCAGTCTAGGTCGGATAACCTGCATGAAAATGATGCACACACACATAGAAGGGATCCTAAGTAAATACTTATTTTTTACAAATTGAAACAAGCATGCGAGTGCACATAATTATGCAAGTACGTACCTAAGTTTGCATTACTGGAAATAGCGCCGGAGGTGGGTTGCGTTCCACGTCCATGGAACCAGTTTTTTGTCCTGGCCTTGGAGTTTGTATGCTCCATTTCGCAGGACGACGGAGACAAGGAAAAGTCCCTCCCAGTTTGGAGAGAGCTTGTTGCGGCCGACCAGCTTACCCGTGGCTTCGATGCCTCGTATGACCAGGTCCCCCACATCGAATTATCACGCCTTAACTTTTTTATTATAGTATTGGGAAACTCGATGCTGGTAGGTTGCTGTTGATACTCTGGCAACGTCGCGGGCTTCCTCTAACAAGTCTAAGTACTCCCTAATTTTTTAGGAGTTTTCCAGTGGGTCAAAAGACTCCACCCTGAGACTTGGTAGCCCGACTTTGACCGGAATTACCGTTTTAGTCCTGTAACAGAGGCTGAAGGGCGCCTCATGCCTTGGTTCTTTTGGAGTTATTCGTTAAGACCAGAGAACGGAAGAGAGCTCGTCAGCCCAGGAGCCCCGGGCGTCCTCCAGCTTAGTCTTTAACCCGTGCAGTAGCGTACAATTCGTGACCTCCACCTGTTCGTTGGCTTGGGGTATGCCACCGAAGTGTGGACCAGCTTGATTTCAAGGCTGGCGCAATACTTGGCGAAGCATTTCCTCAAGAATTGGGTTCCATTGTCAGTCACAACGACCTCGGGGACGCCAAACCTGCTAACGATGCCCTTGCGAAGGAATTCTAAGGCGTTGTGTTCTATTATCTTGGTGAGTGGGACAGCCTCGATCCACTTGGTGAAGTAGTCAATGTCCACGATGATTAATTTTTTTTACCCCGTGGCAATACGAAACGGGCCGAGAAGATCAAGCCCGCATTGCGCGAAGGGCCATGGCGCCTAAAGGGTCTTTAGGTCTACAGGGGGATGGTGATGAAGGTTGATGTGAAGCTGGTAGCTTTCATATCTCTTCACGATTCCAGCGCGTCGTTTTTCATCGAGGGCCAATAATAGCCCTGGCGCATGACCTTAAAGGCCACGTTTTTTCCGCCAATGTGCGACCCATAAATTCTGAGGTGAACTTCGCCTAAGGCGTAGTCTGCCTCCACAGGAGTTAGACAGCGGAGGTATGGGGTTAAGTAACCACGGTGATACAGCCGTCCATCAACCACAGTGTACCAGCCGGCTATCTTTTTGACCCTTTTGGCTTTCTCGGCATCCTCTGGGAGCGATCCGTCCACCAAGTAGTTAAGGAAGGGCGTCATCCAGTTTATCGTTTTAGAAATCTGCATGGCCTCTCGCTTCTCGACGCTAAGAGCGATCAGGATCTCCCGCATGTCCCTCGAATACTGCTCTGGGTTTTTGGCTGTAGCAGCTTTGGCCAGCTGGTCCGCCTTCCAGTTTTTTGTTCGAGGAACGTGAACTAGGGTTAGCTTGTTGAAACCCTGGACGGCCACCCTTGCTTTTGCCAAGTACTTGGCCAAGAGAGGGTTGTTTGCATTGAAACCCCTGTTAACCTGGTTAACGATGACCTCGGAGCCGCTGTAAACCGCCAACCTCCTGGCGGAGCACTCTTTGGCCAACCTTAAGCCAGCCAGTAAAGCTTCGTACTCGGCGATGCTATTGGCTATCGGGAAATTGAGTCTGAGTGAATATTTCACCTCAAATTCGTCGGGAATTACGAGGATAACTCCAGTGCCACATCTGTGTCCATAGATGATCCATCTACGTGGAGTATCCATTCCGGAACTGTGACAAGCAGTTACGCATTTTCTTCGTACTGTTCCTCGAGGACTGGGTTGTAGCCTCGACAATAAAGTCAACGAGCGCTTGCGCCTTCACGGCAAGCTTGAGCTGAAATTTAATGTCGAACTCGCCCAACTCGATAGCCCATTTGACTAACTGTTCAAAAACATCGAGTTTTTGGAGTATGGTTTTTAAAGGCTGGTCTGTGAGGACCACTATCCGGTGGGCCTGGCAGTCCGCCGTCCATTAAATCCGTTAGACTTTGTTCCTCGAATGGTCGTGAAGAAAGACTGGTACTTATCGCCAGACTTCACAAGGAAGCGGGATAGAGCCGCCAGCCGTCTAGTTAGCAGCTGAACGTCCTATACGTTTCCTGGCGACACCATGTCAGTGAACACCTTTATCTTTTCTAGGTTTGCCTCAATGCCTCGCTGGGAGACGATGAAACCTAAGAATTTACCAGAAGCTACTTCAAAGACACACTTAGTCGGGTTCAGCTTCATGTGGTGTTTACAGAGTACCTCGAATGATTCTTCTAGGTCGCAAATGAGATCGTCGGTGACCCTCCTCTTCATGAGTATGTCGTCGACGTAGACCTCCATGTTGCGACCAATCTATTTTTCTAACATCTTATTAACCAACCGCTGGTAGGTTACTCCAGTATTTTTAAGTCCGAAAGGTATTATATTGTAGCAGTAAGTGCCTTGGTCGGTCATGAACGAAGTGTGTTCTTCATCCTCCGGACTCATCCGAATCTGGTTGTAATCCGAGTAGGCATCCATAAAGCTGAGCAGTTCATGTCCAGCCATTGAGTCAACCAGTAGGTCGATCCTAGGCAAGGGAAATCTGTCTTTTGGATAGGCCTTATTGACGTTGGTGAAATCGATGCACATCCGCCATTTCTCGTTGCTTTTCTTTACCAGAATGACATTAGAGAACAAGTCCGGATATTGGACTTCCCTAATGAAGCCGGCATCCAGTAGCTTCTTCACCTCCTCTCGGATGGCGATCAGCTTTTCAACGGAGTGGTTCCTCCATTTCTGCCTGATGGGTTTTCGGCTGGAGTCAAGCCCCAACCGGTGGACCATCACTTCTGCCGGGATTCCAGGCATGTCTGCCGAAATCCAAGCAAAAAGGTCTGCGTTTCTTCGTAGGAACGCGATCAGCTCATCGCGCAGTAGCCCGATGAGTGAGTCGCCGATCTGTGCACACTTATCCGGCTCCTCCGGATCTAGTGGGATTAGATCCGTGACTTTATCGGGCTGCGCTTGCTGGAGGGTTGTCTCGTCCCTATGGTCGAGTTTTCTAACTGTTCGAGTGCTACCGCTTGGGGCAATCTGGGACATGTAATAGGTCCGCCTAGTAAACTGGTCGCCCAGAATCTTGCCGACACCGTAGGGTGTCGAAAACTTTATTTTAATGTGTAAAATTGAGGTGACCGCTCTGAACGCTGCTAAGTAGGGCCTACCCAGCATAGCGTTGTATACTGAGGATAGGTCGACCACAAGAAAGGTGAAGACCCAACTTGTTGTCTTTGGATGCGACCCCAAGGTGACCTCCAACTGGATAGTCCCTTGTACGGGTACAGGCTCGTTATCGAGGCCGTATAGTGGGTCTTCGGTAAATTTTAGTTAGTTCTTTTTTAATCCGAGTTTAAAAAATGCATCTAAGTAAAGTAAATCGTGAGAACTACCATTATCAATAAACACTCGCTTCAGCTGGTAGTCCACACTACCGTCTGAAATGACCGTAGATACAACGAGGGGATCAGTATGGGGGGACACTACATGTGCTAAGTCATCATCACTAAAGCTAATGGTGTTGCCCGCCGTGCGCTACTTCTTCCACCCAGTCTGCTGCTCCTCGCTGCCATATGAATTTTTGACATGTCGGGTGGTGACCAAGCTGACCACCCCTGCTATAACCCGATTTCGGGGTGGAGTTTGCTTCTGTCCCTTTACGTTAGCCGCTCTAGTACCCCAGACGTACTTGCTGAGGTGTCATCTATGAACCAGCTCTTCAATCTCTCTCTGCAGAGTCTTGAAGTCCTATGTCGCATGTCCAGCAGAGCGATAAAAATTACAGTACTTGGATTGGTTTTCTGAGTCCTTTTTCAGTGGCTTTGGCCACTTCAAGAATTTTTCTCCGCGTATCTGCATGAGGACATTGGTGCGGGTGTCCGTCAGCGGTGTGAAACTGGTGGGCCCGTAGCCTCTGCATTCTGGGGACCCAGTCCAGCGTTGCTTCTGGTGGGAATGATCTCCATCGTTGTACTTTCTCTTCCATTTCCCAGGGAATGAGCGAGGCTGATCCACCCGCTTAGGGCGTTTTGCCTCGTTGGCTTCTTCCGCAACAGCGTAAGCCCGTGTGATGGCCTTTACCTCCCGGAAGGTCTGGGGATACTTGTGGGCCAGATGCTTGAAGAAGTCCCCGTAGGTGAGTACGGAGATGAAACTGCCCAACTTCATCTAGTCTGGGATCCTGGGGATCCGCTTGACTTCCGCCACGAAACGGTCCAGGAATCGCCGCGCATTCTCCCATGGTTTCTGCTTGATATGGGAGAAATATCATGGCTGCTTCTCTCCCCGTCGGCTCGAAGCGTACCTAGATCCGAATTTCAAACGGATTCGGATTCGTCTGGATGGTTGAACCAGTTCCGTTCCCTTAGCACGAATCCTACACACCACTAAAGAGCATAGGAGGTCATCGTGTCCGCGGAAAGTTATCCCACCGAAAATACTCCGACAGTCAAGTCAGTAAATGGCCTTCGATGACGAGAAGGTAACAGGAAACTATAAGACGAGAGAGTAGAGAGAGAGAATAGGAGTGTGTTTATCTAGATGAAAGAGAGGCGAAAGCCATCGTCTTAAATCTGGATGGTGGGGAGGCAGTGAACGGCTGTCGAAAGCACATTGTTTGCCTTAGATTTTTTCTGTGAGTCTCCACAGAGAGCAGAAGGTCGTCTCTTTTGTGAGTGTTCAAGTTCGTAAGAGCTTTTTTGTGTTCTTTCGTTACTGGAAACGTATGCAATTCAGAGAGTAATCGAGCGCGTACCCTTGAATGATGATTTAAGGGCTTATTTATCATTTGAGATGGTGATATTCCTTCTTTGGAAGGGGTGATCCCCTCCGTGAACCTTGGCTAGCTTGCCTTCTGGAACAAATGCCAGTTGCCAAGTTGAGCGTGATAATTTCTTTGTGAGGCTGTCAACAGCTTTTTAAATCAGTCGCCTTCCTTTTGAGTAGTGTACCGTTGGAGAGCCCCAATTGGTAAGGAATTGAAAAAATCTGGTGCCTTCCTTATGTGAAGGGCGTCAATTTTATCAATGTTTATTTTGGGGGCCAGTTGGGATCGTGAAAGATATCTGGAAAGTCATGGTTGGCCGCCTTATGGCCAATGGGCTTGAATGGACCAGGCCTATTACTGTAGAAAAATCTATTTGGGCCCAACGTGCTGAACGCGGACGGTCAACGTTAAATTGATCGTCTGCGAGCAAGTTGACCGTCCTGGACTTTTCAGCTTCTGAGCCCGTTCTCCAACTGGGCCGTCAAAGTGTTGACCGTCCTTCTTAAACTTCCGCTGACTTTTTGGACCAACTCATTTTTGGTATACTAATCAAAAGTAATGTGATATTTTTCTCTTTATTTTTTCTCTATAACTAAGTAAAAAATATTTTATAAAACATTATTTTTTTCCATACTTTTCAATTAACCTCCAACAAAAAAGTTACATATATATATATATATATATTATGTTAATTTTTAAATTTTTTAGAGCTAAATAGACTTATTAAAACTGCGACATAACTATTATGAAATATAGACCACCAAAAGATGAACCATTCTTATGAATTATTCCTTTCTCGACTCATAAGTAAGAAAATAATTACTTATCTAATCTAAATCATTCAAAATCATTACTGCCAATCTAATTAATAATTTTTTATTTTGGTTGCTGTCTTTGTTCCCAATAGTATAAATACCCACAACAACTCTAATTAAAGGGATATCCAAAATCTATAAGCACATAGATAGAAAGTTTAATGAATTATTAGTTTTGATAAGTTATTTTTTCCTTTTAGTGTATATTTTCTTAATTTATATTCTAAATTTCATAGATAATGTCAAGATAAGTGATAAAATGCTTAAAATTTGTAACACCCTCTAATACAAAATTGACATATTTCATTTATTCAGTATTGTAGGGTTATAATTAGTCTATTGATAAACCACATTTCAAATATAGATAGAAAATATAAAATATTTAAAATAATTAAATTATATTTTCTTTTTTCTATTTGATCACATTTAACTTTACTAACTCGAGTGTTAAAAAAATAAATAGATAAGTTAATTTTATATCTTTGATCTTTTATATTAATTAATAATATATGAGATTTGGGTCAAAAAATCTAAAATTTTACTTTAAAATCTCTTGATTTAAAATTTTAAATCACAATATATATCATACTCTTTAATTATTTTTAAAATAAATTTTAAATAATATAAATATATTTTTTATATAAAATTATTATTATAAATAAATAAATTAATTAATTATCATATTATGAAAAATATCTTTAAAATAACTAAAATTTGTCACATTAACACTGCCCATTAAGTAATGAATTTGTTAATTATGACGAATTGTTGTGGGACGGGACGAAGGAAGAAAGGGGAGAAGATCGAAGTGGGCTCCAGGTAGGGTACCTTCTTCGTGTTGCTCTTATCCAATTCTCGTTTCAATCTCATCCTTTTCGTTGACAGAAGTAAGAGAATTCATTGGATTGCAACTTTTTCTCAAACAATCGAATCCTTCTTCAGCAGCAGAAACAGAACGGGATATGGAAAGCCAAGAGCAGGCTAACAAATCAAGGGTTATAAAGGTGGATTCACAGGAAACATGGGATTTCTATATCTCACAAGCCAAAGATCAGGGTTGCCCTGTAAGTTCAAATCGCTCAAAATCTCCGGAATTCACTCCTATATCTGGTTTCAATTCCGATTTGTTTGAATATGGAAGAAATTTCTTGGTTCTCGAGGAATGAACCTTTTTTTATTTCCATGATTAGATGGCTATGAATTACTTGGTATTTACACTGGTTGGTTTAATAGGATTGTGTTTGGCTTAAAGGGTCGAAGAATCAATTAATCCTAGAAATACTTTGCTTCTTGGAGACGTAAGTTGTAGAAATTAAAATGATGCAAAACTGCAGATGTGTGTTTTAATTAAATAACATTTTTTAGTTTTTTCCTCAAAATTCATGAAAAACTGTAAAAATTTCGTAAAAATTTCTAACAAGCTTGTGATGTCCAAAGTTAAAATTTTGGGTTTTTTTTTTAAATTTTTAAGTTTTATATTTTGTCAACCAAATAATATTGATGGGTACGGTAACTCACCACCCAAATTAGGAAGCCCAATACAGTTTCAGGCCGAAAAACCAAGTTCAATGACCCATAGCGCCTACGCAGCCCATAGTGCCTGCACGGCCCATTTCAGTAATTGTGGCCGACGTCTGTTTAACGGCCTAGGATGGTTACTCAACTAATAACATCAGACGTTAGTTGCAACCGTCGTCGTTATTAAAATAACGGTTAACCATCAGTCAGTTTTTCAATGGTTAACCGCCGCCCATCATCTATAAATATCGATCCTCTTTATTCAAGAGGAAGAACTTGATTTGACTAAACTTAAGTTTCGTCAGACTAAATATAAAAAGATGCCCAGAGCGCAAACACTCTCTCTCAAATTAAGACGTCAAAAGTGCAACTTCTCGGACTCATTACACTTCTTTATATATCATATCTCTTTCTTCACGTTTAAGAAAAATACTGACTTGAGCGTTGGAGGATATACCGGAAAACGAGTCCCGCCAATCCTTTGACTATTGTTTGTGATTGTACAGGGTTTGATTAAAAGCTTACGGAGACCAAAGACTTCAAACATCCGACGGACAAATTTCTTCATCCGTACAAAAATCAAATCCTCGAATGTAACATTGGCGCCATATGTGGGAAAACGTAACTAAAAGTCCAAAAAAATCACAATATCAATAAAAGCATGGTGAATACTAGGGCACAAGTTAGTGCGCCAGTTAGGGAGACCATTTCAGGTGATAACAGTCCTCTCTTTGTTAATCAAATGGATGAACATTCTGATCCCTGTGTACGAGCACTTGCGATAAAAATGGATGATATTTCTAAAGCCGTTCAGACGATTTGTACACGATTGGACGAGCGGCCAAAAAGGGTTCCATCCTCGGCCTCTCAAACCACCACGTCCAAAAAGAAGAATAGGGGAAGAAAATACCCCTCTAAGAGGATTGACCACCAGAACAACCTCGGGACTAAAACAGCCTGAAATGAAAAAGTCCCATCACGATTTGAAGGTCGTTTAAGTCTTCGAATCTGAGAGGATAGTCCTGTGAGATGAAACCCTCGGTATTCTCATGACGATAGGGAGCCCACATTTCATGGAGAACCCTCTCATAGTGAACGCCCTCTAAGAACTGTGAGCCGCTCAGTTTCACAGTCTGCCCAAAAACCATCTGAGTTGAGGAATCTCCTCAATGAAAAAAGGGTGGCGGCTCCTCCCCGAATAGAGGAAAAAGTCGACAGAATTCGGAACCGTGTCTTTGGAGAAGACACTATAGGAAAAACTGTCGACTTGCAGAGGTTTCCATTTACAATGGAGATCCATACGCGGTCACTTCCGCGTAAGTTCAAAATGCCTACTTTGGAGCCATATGATGGAAGTTCTAATCCTATAGATCATCTAGATCACTTCTATATGCTCCTTGAGTTTTCAAGGTTTGGATGAAGTAGCAATGTGCCTCTACTTCCCTCTAACCTTAAAAGGCAATTCCTGAGTATGGTTCTATCGCCTTTAGCCAAATTATATTCAAACCTTTCAAGATTTCGGTGATAATTTTTTATCTCAGTTTATCTCCAATAGGAGGAAAAAAATAACCTTGGCATTTGGCCTGAGTAAAGTAAGGGCCAAATGAAAGTATAAGAAAATTCCTGGTCAAATTTACGGCTGAGGCCAGGAAAATTCCTAAGCTCACCAAGGAGAAGAAGCTAAGTGCTTTTGTATCTACGTTAGAACCCGGCGACTTCTTTAGGCACATGGCCCACAAGAATCCTCAGAACTTCAGAGAAGCTGAGGCCATAGCTCGAGTCTGTATAGCAGCCGAGGAGGCCAACGAAGTAAAACGGCTGAAGGGCCAACCCTACCAAAAGACAACAGAGGAAAAAAGAAAAAGTGGGGACAATATGGGTCCTCGAGGATCCAGAAAGCAACAAAAGTCCGAGTTGACACCAAGAAGGGGATTCAGGTTATAAGATCTGACTCCCTTAAATGACGCCCGTACTAATATCCTAATATAAATTCGGGATGAAAAGTTCTTTAAATGGTTGAAGGCGTTAAAGAACCCAAATGCTGGTGACTAGTCAAAGTATTGTCATTACCATCAGTGCGAAGGATACAGTATCGAGGACTACAGGACGCTGTTGAAGGAAATTGAAGAGCTAATCCGGAAAAGACATTTCAATCGATTTCTATAAAGACCCGGACAGACTTCCGGAGAAGCAGACAGAGATGAGACCGAGCAGCCAAGGGGCCGAGTGGCAACTGACGTTGTAAGCATGATTTCCACGCGACCTGCTTGGGATGACATTTCGGAAAGCTCGAGAATGACCATCAGTCGCAAAAAACCAAGGATAGAAAATAGGGATGATGTTATTAGTTTTAGTGATGAAGATTTAACTCATGTGACATCCCCTCATTTTGATCTCTTGGTTGTAACTGCACTCGTTTCCGATGGTAATATAGTGTGACGGACCAGTTTATTCTCCATTGAATAACCTCCGTCAATGGCTACACACACACTAAAGCCCATAATTAACCTATGGACTCTACAGAAAATTCGACAGAGTTTCCCCTGTAACTGGACAAAAATCAAATATACAACCTGTTTAAAAATCACTTGCAACAAGTACATATCTATCAAATGCTTAACACAAAGCCTACAATACACCACACAGGATCACAATGTGCCATATCATCCATGGCTCCAATACAGTACTCCTACTCTACCGTATTAGATCTAGAGAGATGCCATCTAAAAGAATCAAAACTCAAACATCAACATAAAGGCGGAAGCATAACTACATCACCAAATATACGGAAGTATAATAAACCATAAACGATAAAAATATAGAGCCACGCCCAACTCTGAGTGGCTGTCTACAATTCGATCCGACTCTGAGTTCAAATCTTTACTGCACAGGCCGTCCAGTCAATCTCATCAAGCAAGCCTCTCCTTGCTCTAACTAATCCTACGCCAGCTAAGTGTTCTCATCTGAAAGGAAAAATATCAAACAGCAAGAGTGAGCTAACAGCTCAGCAAATATAATCATACACACATCTCCTAGGCATTCACAAGAACTGGAACGGGGGAAG
>JAOVVI020014119.1:0-11611 GCA_028571085.2 Nepenthes alata | reverse complement strand
AAAAACATAAAACCAAAAATTTCTCAAGGAATACAGTGCCATGAATGCCAAGGTTTTAGGTATATTATAGCTAATTGCCAAATTTTAAGCGCCAACAAGGTCTAGCAATAGCAATGAAAACTCATTCTACGGTTGAGTGATGACAAAGAGGAAGATAATGAAAAATGCACTGAATATGGCCAAGTTAATTATATTGCTTTCATGACTTCCGTGGGTAGAAATGATGAGAATTTAGAAGAGGACTAGGATTAAACTGATGACTTTGTGAACGAGTCAGAAACTCACTTTTGCGACCTACAGGACGTGTAATATTCTGGATCCCCGTTTAGATTATTTTAATATTTATTATGATTTTGGATAATTCGGACGTGTCAAAAAATTAATTAAATATTATAAAATTTTGAAAGAAAAAATCAAAATTACGGCGTGGCACTCAAAGCGAGCCCAAGTGGTACCCAAAGCGCGCCCAAGTAGTGCCCGTTGGATATAATATATATTTATATTTATTTATATTTATTAAAAAAAGAAAATGAAAATGAAAAACCATGGGAAGAACCCGCGGTTGGTTTTCGAGAAAGGATGAAAAATAAATGGGGGAAAATCGGGCACAAAGCAAGAGGGAAAAGGAATGAAAAGAAGAGGAAAGAGAGAGATGGCGTAATAGTGAGTCGCGCGAGGAAAAAGAAGAAGAAGGAGAGGGAGGAGGCACGTACGAGTGGTGGTCGGCGCAACCAAGAGAAGGAAGTTACGGTGACGACGGTGCTCGGCCGGAGATCGCAAGCGGCAGGCGAGGCTCGCTGCCGAAGGAGGAAGGAGAAGGAAGGTCTACGGCGGCGGCGGCAAGCAGATCACTTGCGGGTGGTCGATGGAGACCGTTCGAGCGGCGCACGGGAGGGAGAGTGTGCTGGAGAGAGAGTGGAGGCAGCCGCACGGGTAGGGAGAGGACGTACCGGAAGGACAGATAAAGCTTCGTTCGGGTACCTCGGAACATCGTTTTCTTCGATCTACTTGGTGTAAAGTCGAGGCAAATATCTACAACCCCTATTCTTGGTCTGATTTAGTATATGATATATTTTGGATACTGTTTGGAAGTTTTACTAACATGCGTGTATTTTTTATACACCCGATCTGTTTATTCTGAATATGCATGTTTGGTTTACCGACTTAGGGATTTCTAGTTCAGGTTTTGTGATTTTGGAGAGTTTTTCTATTTTCTGGAAGCCTAAAAAATTATTAAATATTGTGTATTTTTATATCTGTATATTTATATGAAAATGAGTATGAAATTTCGATTGAGTCATGCATATTCATATGCATGTGTCCCGGGATTGTGGTCACTACTATCTGTTATTTGGCCAACTCCCGACAAGGAGGTATCTGTTATCTAAAATCCTTATTCGCGGCAGGAAAGGCTCTGTTGTAGTGACTTGTCCCATCTGTCTGATATTAAAAATAAAATTTAATATATTCGAACGTTCTAATATATTTGACAGCTTGAGAAATTGCACTCAAAGTCGCGGGTGGCAATACATAATGAGCAACCTTACCTATGAGAAACAAAATACATATGTGGCCTACCATGCTGGCTTTACCTGCATTTGACCTGGCCTAAGGTTACTGAGTTAGGAGTAACACTTTCCTCAAGTTAGTCTTTAAATAATCGAAACTCAAATTTAGTGCATAATTTATATTTTTGCATGGATTTGTATTTGGACTCTGATTTTGGACTCGGATTTTGAGATTCACTGATTTTGCCCACAAATGGGTTTTTGGTATGTCTCGTATATCTGATTTTGATTATATGTCTTAATCCGAATTTTGGGTTATCTGTTTCTGTCGCTGATCCAACTCCTGTTATCTGAGTTTGCGATTGAAGTGTCTGGTTATCTAATCTAATTCTCTGACTATCTAATTCTGTTTTGGATCACGTTTCGATGGGACATCTACTTCTGGCTATTGGATGCGATTCCTGATCATGATTTGATCGGACATCTGATTAGACATCTGGTTATCTGTTTTGCCCACTGAATCACTTCTCTATATATAAGTCCTGAGAGGACAGATTTTTGATTTGATATCTGTTATGATTTGATATTCGATTTGAATACGAAACTACCATTGATTTTCTAAATTTGGATTCTGTTCAGATTTAATAATCTAATTTCTAATTATCGGCGATTTGGATTTATTCTGTTATTTGATTGGATATTTATCCATTTGACACGCCCTCGAATTCATTGGACTCATTTTTCTTGCATATGATACTTGTTGAGTTTAGGTTCATATCTTCTGTTTTATCCCTTCAGAGTAGAGGTTTGGCTTCATTGCAGGAGAAGGACGAGTTTTCGACACAGCATCGCATACCTCTGGTAAGTATTATATTTTCTTTGGATTTTGATGTCGTTGCTTATGTATCGGGTTGTGGATGGCTTATTTGGGATCGGGTGAATGTAGGCCTTTGGACTATATATTAAAACTATTGGATTATTTCAGTATGTGATTGTATGGTTGTCATTTCATGGTTATTCCCTTACAACTGTTGGACTGGGTCAAGATTGAGTGTTCGGACGATTATTCGATAAGATTCTGTGTATGTCATTTTTGGGTCCCACTGGTGTCTGGTTTGTCATTCTCAGGTTTGAAATTTATTAGAATAATATTTAAATTTTTAATTAATTATTTAAATTAACTTATTTAGTTGGGTTCATGATAGAAGTGGTATCAGAGAAATTCATAATGGGAAGTGTTTTTGATTGATTTTGGAAAGATTGTTGATTGAATCTTTATATAATAGGTGGATGTTATGGTGGATCCGAGAGATATTAGGTGATTGTACTCAAGCCGGGAGGATGTTAGGAGCAGAAGATCGAGCTTGAGCCAGGATGAGGCCAGGAGCAGAAGGTTGATGGCAAGCCGGGAAGAGGCTAGAGATAGATCAACTTCAGGTTGTGGACACAGTTCTGCCGCTATGATGGGTCGCATGAGTGACGTAATGGACCGTATGCTCCGATGGTAGGATTATGGCATGGCTATCTTGAGGAGGATAGCCAAGCAAGGTCAAGGCAGGACGCCATATGACCAGTTTAGAAGCAAATACATTCCGGAGTTATTGGGAGAGCCTGACCCGACCAAAGTGGGAAACTAGCTAGAGAAGTTGGAAAGGGTATTTGAAGTTATCGACTACCCTAAAGAGGATAAAGTAAGATTTGCCGCTTTTAGATTGGATAGCGAGGCCATGAGATGGTGAGACTCCCAACGCTGTATTTTGGGCTAAGACAATGAGGAGATAGATTGGGAGGTCTTCCGGGCAGTGTTCTTAGATAAGTTCTTCCCATCCAGCATCCAGAAGATTAAGGAAACCGAGTTTGGCCGACTATGACAAGGAGACAAGACGATGGCAAAATACGACTCTCAATTCTCATAGCTCTCTCGGTTCGTTCTCCATTTGGTTGCCAATGAAGCCTTGAGAGCTCAGAAGTTTATTCAAAGGCTGCGAAACTCTATCCAGAAGTAGTTGGTACCGCTTAGAGTGCAGTCATATGGTGAGGATCTAGATCGGGCCCTCTTAATCGAGCAGGAGGATCTTCGAGGGAAGTATTTTTAGAAGAAATTGGAGCAGCAAGGCCAGAGCTCAAAAGGAGTATCTTGTTTGATATCTTGCTTGATGCCGGAAAGCAAAGATAAGGGTAAATCAAGTAAAGACAAGGGGAAGGCTGTTGAGGAGAAGGTTTTTTCTCTAAAGTTTATGTTCTCGAGATTGGCCTGCGAGTTTTGTGAGAAGAATCACGCGGGATGAGTTTACTATCGCCAAAGTGGAGCTTATTTCAACTACGAGCAAATGAGCCACTTGTCAAAGGATTGCCCAAATCCAAAGCGTTCAGAGAAGAGGCCAACAGTCCTAGGCAGAGCATTTGCAACTTCAGCTCGAGATGATAGGGCTAATCCCTCAATTGTAATAGGTAATCTTTAGATCTTTAATTCCCTAACACATGTTTTGATTAATCCAGGGGCTATACATTTTTTTTTGTCCCCTAAGTTTGTGCATAAATTGTATGTGCCTTCCCAATATTTGTACTTTGCATTGATGGTGTCTAGCCCTGTGGGTAAGCCTTTTTTAGCCAATATTGTGTACCCTCGATATCCGGTTTGGGTTGATGGTCATGAATTATTTGCAAATTTAATTTTGCTAGATATGCCGAATTTTGATGTGATTTTGGTGATATATTGGTTAGCGTGTTACCACGCTACCTTAGACTATTTCAATAATACAGTCCTGTGCTGCATTTCGGGATACAAATCCTTTTAGTATCAAGGAAGGAGGTTGCAAGGTTGGTTTCAGCGTTACACGCTAGTCATCTGATTGGAGATGAGTACCAAGCTTTCTGACTTATATGGTCGCATTTGGGAGCCATTTTGTGGCCATAGAGGACATCCCAATTGTCTGCGAATTTGAGGATATTTTTTTGTAGGATTTGCCTAGATTGTCTACTAATCGAGAGATTAAGTTCACCATTGATGTGATACCCGGTTCTGGGCCGATTTCTAGGGCACTGTATAGGATGGCCTCATCTGAGTTGAAGCAGCAATTGCAGGAGTTGCTGGAGAAAGGATTCATTCGGCCAAGCGTGTCGCCGTGGGATGCTCCCGTGCTATTCGTGAAGAAATGGATCCATGCGATTATGCATCAATTATAGGGAGCTGAATAAGATTACAATCAAGAATAAGCATCCTTTTCCATGAATTGATGATATGTTTGATCAGCTGCAAGGAGCTTAAGTTTTCTCAAAGATTGATTTGCGTTCAAGATATCACAAACTAAAGATCAAGTGAGATGATGTTCCCAAGATAGCTTTCAAAACGCGGCACGGTCAATATGAATTTCTAGTGATACCTTTTGGACTGATGAATGTGCCGTCGTTATTTATGGATCTAATGAATAGATCTTTCAGCTGTACCTAGATCAATTCGTGATGGTTTTCATTGATGATATCTTAATTTATTCGAGGAATTTTCAGGATCATGAAGCTTATTTGAGGATTGTATTGCAGACATTAAGGGAAGGGAGGTTGTTCGCAAAATTGAAGAATTGCGAATTCTGGCTAGTGGAGGTGTCATTCTTGGGTCATATCATTTTGAAGGGCAGCATGTCAGTTGATCCGAAGAAGATTGAAGAGTAGCAAATTAGGAGAGGCTAGCGAATGTCAGTGAGGTGCAGAGCTTCTTAGGTTTGGTTGGATATTATAAGTGTTTTGTGGAGAATTTCTTAAGAATTATGACGCCCTTGATCCGCTTGACGTAGAAGAAGACGGCGTTTGTTTGGGATGATGACTGTGAAGAGAGTTTCCAGGAGTTGAAGAGAAGATTGACGTCAGTGCCTATATTGTCGATCCCGGATGGATCAAATGGATTTGTGTTGTACTGCGATACTTCTAAGAAAGGTTTGTGCTGTGTTTTAATGCAACGCAACCGGGTGGTGGCTTATGGATCAAGACAATCGAAAGTTCACGAGCAGAATTATCCCACCAATGATTTGGAGTTACCAGCAATGATTAGGGACCACATCCAATAGCCAGAAGTAGATGTCCAATCGAAGCGTGATCCAAAACAGAATCAGATAGCTATAGAATCATATCAAATGGCCAAATGTTCTAATTGTGAGTTCAGATAACAAAAGCTGGATCAACGCTAGAAATTGATAGCCTAAAATCTAGATTAAGTCATATAATCAAAATCAAATGTACGAGACATATCAAAAATCCATTTGTTGATAAAATTGATGAATCTCAAAATCCGAACCCAAAATCAGAGTTTGAATATAAATCCATGCAAAAATGTAAATCATGCACTAAATCTGAGTTTCAATTATTTAAATATTAACTTGAGGAAAATGTTACTCCTATCCCGGTAACCTAGGCCAGATCGAATGCAGATAAGGCCAACATGCTAGGCCACCTATATACTTTGTCTCTCATAGGTAAGGTTGTTCGCTATATTTTATCACTCACGGTTTTGGATACAATTTCTCAAGTTGTTAAATATATTAAGATACTCGAATATATTATATTTTATTTTAAATGCCAGACAGATGGGACGAGTCACTATAATAGAGCCTTTCCCGCCGATGGAAAAGAATTTTAGATAACAAATATCTCCCAATTGGGAGCTGACCAGATAACAGATAATAGTGACCACAATCCCCAGACACATGCATATGAATATGCACAGCCCAATGCAAGTTTTATACTCATTTCCATATAAATATACAGATATAAATATACACGGTATCCGATAATTTTTTAGACTTTTAGAAAATAGCAAAACCCTCCAAAATTACAAAACCTGAACTAAAAACCCCCAAATCTGTTGGTAAACCAAACATGTATGTTCAAAATAAACATATCAGGTGTATAAAAAATACATGCATGTTAGTAAGACCTCCAAATAATATCCAAAATATATCAGATTAGGAATAGGGGTTGTAGATACTTGTATCGACCTTACACCAAACAGATCGTAGGAAAGACTATTCCAAGGTACCTGAATGGAGCTTTCTCTCTCCTTCTGGTGCGTCCTCTCTCTACCCGTGCGGCTACCTCCTCTCTCTCCTATTCGGACTCTGCCTCTCACCACCGCTCAGCCTCCCGCACGTCGCCACTGTTGCCTCGAACGGCGACCCCCAAGAGATCTCCTTGTTAGTGCCGCCGCAAACCTTCCTTTTCCTTCCTCCTTCGGCTGCGAGCCTCACCTACCACTCGCAATCTTAAACCGAGCACCACTGTCACCGCAACTTCCTTCTCCCAGTTATGCCGACCACCACTCACGCGCGCCTCCTCTCTCTCCTTCTTCCTCCCGTGACTAACTGTTGCGCCATTACTCTTTCCTCTTCTTTTACTTCTTTTTCCCTCTTGCTTTGCGCCCAATTTCTCTCTCTTTATTTTCCATCCTTTCTCAAAAACCAACTATGGTTCCGCCCACAATTTTTCATTTTCATTTTATTTTTTCTTTTATAAATGTATATATTATATCCAATGGTGCCACTCGGGTGCACTTTAAGTGCCAGCCGTAATTTTGATTTTTTTCTTTAAATTTTTACAATATTTAATTAATTTTCAGCATGCCCAAATTACCTAAAATCACAATAAATATTAAAATAGTCCAAATGGGGATTCGGGATATTATAGGACGTTTATGATAAATTATTTAAGAAGTATCTAAAAATTAAGAAAATAAATATTCCCTAAAGCAAAAATTGGTGGAAATCGAAAAAAAAAAAATTGACCTTAGAAGTAAACTAGACTCTAAAATACAAGAATTTGAGAAATTGAACAAGTCATTTACGGAAAAAATCAAGACCCTTGAATCGAATCTTGAAAGTACTCAAAATGTTCTAAAATAATTTCGAGTAGATCCAAACAGTTGGACCGTATGCTCAGTCTAGGAAAATTTGACGGGAACAAAATGAGGTTGAGATATTCTGCTAATACTTTAAATGGTAATGTTAACTCAAAAACTATTTTTGTCCCAGCCACTTCCATCCCAAGACGAAATATCATGTTATCTGCCCCCGTTGATCAAAGATCAAAAGGTTTTACAAAAATAAATGCTAATGTGCCTAATATCTTATACTCAAATAGTAGAAGGAACCTTGGCTCTAACCAAACTAGGAATCAAAATAATAAATCTTACCTCTCTTAAAATTTGTCCGGATATGCCATGGGTGTGGAAAAATTAGACATATTCGCCCCCATTGTTTTGCAATTAATTTCCGCATCAATATTAATCAAAGAACAAAGCTGCACACCCTTATGAATCATGTCTACCAACTGAATGATTAAGTTACAAAATTGTACAAAATAATTAAATTCTGAAAGAGTGGATCAAAAAGAGTGATCTTACATATCATAGAGAGACATAACCGGTATAATAACTCAATGTTATATGTATTATACCAAATTAATTTATTTCACAAAAAAAAATGTCATATTCCTTGCGCTTGACGGGCACCTGCTAGGCACTTGGGCGCCTTTTCCAGATTAGGCGCACTCGACGCGCGCCTCCCTCACGTTCAAGCGCTCTCCCTCCTCAAGTGCACCTAACGCGGGCTTGAGGCTCGCTCCAGCGCTACCGTGTTGGACTCTTTTATCTTCAAGCGCTATGCGTGCGCCCTTCATACTCTCTCACTCCTCTCCTTCATTTTCTTGTCCTTCTTTCTTTTCCCCTCCTCTCACGACCTCCAGATTCTCCAAATCCTCCTGATCTACACGTTCCTCCTCCAATTGTGGGCAAATCCAAGGTAAGTTTCTTCCTCTTCCCTTCGTTCTTATGCTTAATCTCCCCATTAATGGCAATTTTCATCCTCATCCACGAACACCACTTTTCTTCTCTTATTTTGTTCGACCTATTCATATCTCACCATATTTAGTCTTGATTTGTAATTAGTTATATCAACCTTGTGTAGATCTAGCCTTGACATTGACTTGGGTTTTGAGTGTTTTGCTGTGCAACCCACCCACATTTTTGAAATACCCGTTGTCCGATCTACGCCTCTCTTGTGTAGATTTGTAGTGATATTTGCTCCTCTCTTAACCTGTGGTGTTAGGATCCGGTGGGTTCCTTATTTGCCTACTTTGTCTCTGATTGGTGTGCCTCACCGTCTCTCCACTTTTCTGTACAAATATTTGCTCCTTTGGTACCTTTCTCCCAAAAGGCTACTTGTAAGCGTCCCCGGGCTAGCGGGCCCTTAGAACTGGACCGCTTTGTCAATCCCTCCGCAGAGGACCTTTTTCAAAAACTCATGTCTCGTTGGCAACCTACCCTTGAATGGGTCGTCCACCCCGCAAACCTAGATCCATCTATTTTCTCATTGTTTATTGACCGGCAATGAGAACCGGTTTTGACTAACCTCATCCCTCCCGCTACACTCTTAATTCAAGAGTTTTATGTGAACATTCATGATCTAGATCATACGTCGGATTCCTTCTCTACCTACTTGAGGGGGAGTACCCTTTGGATTACCCTGGAGGTGATCTCCCATATTTTAGGCATTCCGTATGTCCCCAATCCTGACTACCCATATAATTTTCGATGTGATAGCCTCGTTTCTCCATAATTCTCCCATGACGTGGCATGAAAATTCATCCAAGACCAAACACCTTACCTCTCGGAGGATGATGGTGTGCCGTATTATGTTGACAAATATTTTTTAGGTCACACACTCCATCTCCATTCCTTTATATAAGACCTTATTTCTCTGTACCCTTCTCAATGGGCGGTCGATTGATCTCCCTTCACACCTATGTTCCCACATTATGTCTATTTTTGTCTTCAATAAGGATGACAACTTTTTCTATGGTTGTCTCATCCAACGCTCGATTATAGTTCTAGGTGTCTAGTTCCCTGATATTTATCGTGTGCGGCTTGGCTGGCCCATTACTCAAACCACTTGTGAACAAAGCCAAGCCCACACTCATCGTCTCTCCCCGGCTCATGATGACCCTCTGGATGATCCTCTTCCGGAGGACCCCTCCTTTCCGGCCGATGTTGGCCCATTCAATCCTTCATTGTCCTCCTTCCTCCTCGCTGATCATGGGGCAGTGTTTTCTCGGCGTGCGAGTGATCAATCTAACTCTGGGTAAAGCTCTTCCTTTGGTCATTCATGACAAAAAGAGAGAGTATATAGCGAGGGAGAGGTTATCACTTAGGGGGAGGTCGGTTATGGGGGTGGTTATCATTTAGGGGAAGCTTATATTTTAGGGGGAGGTCGGTTATATCTTAGGGGGAGGACTTTGATGTATCAAATATAAGCTTTTCGTTTGTACACATGATGTAACTATTACTTTTCTTCTGCAGTATATATTTTTTGCCTATGTATTCACTATTACTTTATTGCTTTCCTTGTATACACGTAGTTTGTTTTGCTTCTATATATTTCTGTACTAACCATGCTTGAATAGGAATAGTAGACTCCCATATCTTCTTCCGTTTGAGTTTACTGTATCGGTTGTACTGTTTGGAGTAGATTTTTATATACACGAGTTCTATCTCTGTGGTATTTGAACTCGTGATTCATGTGTTTTTAGTTTTATGGTTATTAAGGAGTTTTATCACAACATTACCAATGGGAGAGATTGTTAAGCATATTATATATTGACATATTCCGTAACTGAGTCTAGTTGGTCGTTGACATATTATCTGATTTCATGAAGATCTGCATCAAATTTACGCCTGATATTCGCAAATGTGCAACTCCCAGTATTCACACCTACCTTGCGCCTGATCCACACATGAGCGCCTTCTCCTGTATGTCCACACTTGAGGTGCATTTAAGACGCACATAAGCGCCCTTTGCAACAAGCCCGCGCTCAAAGTGCACCTGAGGCGCGTACGAGCGCCCTTTCCAGATTACGCACGCCTGATGAGCGCCCGATTGGTGCTCGAGCATTAGGGCACGGACCCAATGTGGGCCTGACATGCCCTTGTGCGGCTCTTGAGCACTGGGATGTGTATTTTTTATTTTCTATATTTTTTGACCTAATTTTTAACTTTCTCAATATATTCCTACCTTCCATAACTTAGACAACAATTCTTAAGATTATATTGCACAATGTGGCTCCTCTAAAGATCCCCTCGTTGAAGCTTATACAAGCCTCATTTTTTAGAAAACTCTTCATTGATCGTTGAGTATCAATCTTAAAATTTTCTTATTATATTCTTATAAAATAAATATACTTTGTTATACACACATTTTTCTGCTTGTTAACCTTTATATGAGACATAAATAGCGTAAAAATTGGGATCCTGTAGTATGCGAAAATTCTTTGACTTGTGAAGCAAAATTGACAAGTAGACCAAAAAGTGTCTGGTTCCGTTGCCAAATGCAAATCTAAGGAGTTTCTTGGTAGGGGTCATAAGTCGAGAATAAGTTGACTAAGTTAGTATGTTTGTATCACCCAATATGTAAGTTGACTTCTTAGTGTATTGTTTTTACTAGCCGTAGAAGTCTAGAGGGTTCTACTCAATAACTGTGGTTATCAACGTTTTCATTTGTCACCAAAAATCCTGTCTTAGCTATTATTATTTATTGTACTTACTGTTTATATCTTTTTGATAGTTAAATACATTTAGATCAAAATATATTTTACGTGTACTATATATTCGTGTGTATCTTTATTCTACTATTTGAAAAAGAGTCTAAACGTGTATTATATCTTTATTCGTGGAACTCTCTAGTCTTTTTCAATATTGTCTGTGTATGTGTGTTTGGGGGAGGGAGGAATTTACAATAACTCACAGACAAAATCTTTCCTCCATTATTTGCTTTCATAAAGTAGTCTGTAAAGATACTCTAACAGAATGTTTTGTTGATGGGAATAGAAATTTTATTTCTATTTTATTCTTTCAGGAATATTTATTCCCCTATTTGGTTATATTTTAACAATGAATAAATATTATATTCTCCTATTTGATTGTATTTCAATAGGGAATAAATATTCCCGAATAAATAGTTATTCATAAAATTTCAAAAATAACTATTTTCACACCAATTATATTTAGAAAATATAATTATATTTATATAATAACTAAGTATTTAAAAAATATTTTAGATATATAA
>JAOVVI020014118.1:0-11611 GCA_028571085.2 Nepenthes alata | reverse complement strand
TTTGTAACCAAATGGAAGAATATCTATTCCTTGAGAATAGAAATTATATTCACATCTTATTCCTACATTATTCCAGCAACCAAATATAGCATTATACTCCAAAAAATACCGCTCTTTGGATAAAACCGTCTGTGCCTTGGATATAAATTAAGCACGTATCTGTATCTAATATATTTATATTGTGTTAAAAATATATATATTTTTTAAATTTAGGTTCGTCATATTTTTTTGTAAATATTGAATAATCCATGAATAAATAGGAACATTAGGGACCCACAACCCAAATTTGGATGGGGTGCAATGTTATCATATTAAAGTATATGCCAATATATTTCTAGACATAAGATTTGAATATTGGAATTAAAATACGAGGGCAAATTTGCAAATCCCAACAAATGCCTATGACCGTACGGAAGAGGAGAGGGTGGATCACTCTTACAAAGGAAAGCATGAATGCTATTTATTTTAATTACTTATAATTTACTTACAAATATATATTTTGGCATTTTTTATTGTAAAATGTGGCATCATAGGGCTCAATATTAACTTAAAATAATGAATTCAGTAAATAAATAATAAGATTTAAATTTATATATCAGAATTTAAACGGTTAAAATTATCAATGCTGAATAAATATTAAGTCAATTTAGTTAGTTGCTCGTAATAATTTAGGTTGAGTGATTATGCGATAATTACTTTGTCAGTGGGAGCCACTTGTAAATAATATTTGAAAAATATGTGATTATGTAAAAGTTATTTTATATGATTATAACTAAATAAATAAATATATATTTAATTAATTGTGAATTTTAAATCAAATTGTAACCAAATATAATATATTTTTTATTTTTTATTTAACATTTTTATGACAACTAAATATTATATGAATTATACTTGTATATTTAAAAATATAATTATATTCATTAATTTGGAAAACTAAAAATATAAATTTTAATTAATATTTAATTTATTTAATTATTATAATTTTTAGGCTACTGTTTTTAAATTTTTTATGATTTAATAAAATATTATGTATTTTTATTTTTATAAAATAATAAATTAAATATATTATAACAATTTTAATAGGTACGATGATCGATGAGTTAACCTAAAACTTCAGCCCATTGGAGGACGAAAAGCTCAGACAACAATGGGCCACTGCATGACCCTTCAAGCCCAAGATTCACAGGGCAACATGGTTGGTCCAAATGGGTTGACTCGACACCACCCAACAGAAAACGAGTAGTTAGTGTTACGTGATGCGCTACTCCAGCAGTCGTCCCTCCAACTTAGTAGCCAACAACCTTCATAACTCAGCACATATAAACAGGTATTATTTACTGTAATACAACCCGATGAGTGCGCCCCAATGATTGCGTATCACCCCCAGGATGACAGCTATGACTTAACAAATATTTTCAGACAGCTGCAATTACCATAATCGATTTCAATGATTGTTGAGACAGTTTAACAGATCCACACGGACAATTGTCACTAATTGTGGACCCAAGAAAGGCTAACAGACACTCGTTTAATAAATGTCCACTCTCCACCACGAGGAAAAGGATCCATCCCTAACCAAGCAACCAATTAGTCCTCGAACACAGGGCATACTCTTAACTTTTAAATGTTCGCACACACTCAGAGCCCACAAAACCACTCTCCTTATGAGTGCCCCATCCTAAATCGGCTCTTCTTAAAGAGCGTACACTTTCGAAAGACGCTCATCATTGAGCGCACCTCTTAGAGTCTAATCCTCCATAATACACTCAATCTTTAACCCGCTTGCATCCAAGCGTTCTACTTTTTTTTATTTTTTCTTCGTCGAAGAAATATTTTTAACTTAAATATTAGAAGATATATTTGGGAGAGAGTCACGTTATCCTCTAACCTCTTATTTGTTCTTTATGGTGTGTAATATCTAGGTTTCAATGGACGAAAATCAAACCCATTTCAATTTAACCCATTGATGCGAGATCGTGTAGCTCCGTAATTTTTACGACGACTCAAATTCAGAGACGTATCAAATTTAAATGATGATCAAATTTAAAAATAATGTGTCATTAGTATATTTTTTATATTTATTGTCAATTACAATAATTTTTGATGCTATATATTTTTAAGTATCCGTTGATTTAGACTTAAATAATTAATTTTATAATTATAAAATTAAAGTTGAGTTTGAATATGTAATTTATGGTATAATGCCCCTATAAATTGAAGACATACTTCTAATAAAGATAGTTAATTATTAAATATTAAGTATGTATGGAATATATATAAATACGCAGATATATATCATTTTATATAATATATTATAATAAAAACTAAATATTATTTTAAATAATTATTTGTTAAAATAAAATTTAAAATAAATAAAATATTGTGAAATAATTATTTGTTAAAAATTTAACAATTATTTTAAATTTAATTATTTTTAAAAATAATTAAACTATATGTGCGTAGAAATTCTATCTCCATATCCCTCGAATCGCTGCATTGCGTTCTTTCAAAATTCCTCCGAGAATATCGATCGCGAATTGCCTTCTTTCAAAACCAACGGCTTAACAGCCATTCGAATCGAAGCTGTTGGCCCGTTTGCTGCACAACAAGTATCTCTAAAACAACTCTTCAGTTAACAAGCTGTTTCGTTTCAACAGAGGAAATTCTTCATGGGCCGACAGCCTAGTAATGGAGTTCCTTCTCTTCGGTTCACCCAAACTGAGGTCTCTCCTTCTCTTACTTCGAATTTTGAGTTGAAACGACCTTATACTCTAGTTTTATTATACTAAAATCGTAGTAATTAGATGCCTGATTAGTAGTTTTGATCGTCGCGCATTATCCTGTTGTTAGATACACTTGTCCATTTTGAAAATCTCTAACTCGTGTCAGGCCCCTCTTCATGTTTTTTTTGATATAGAGTTGATTATGTACCAAATGGGTGGATAATTGTTGATTGGTTGCTGGTTTGTTTTGCTTTTTCCATTGTTATTAATTGGGGATTTTTCTAACAGTTCCGCTAGCGAAATGCTTAAAATGATGACGATATCAATTCATGACCATACGATTTGCTTTTGAATTTGCCATGAATCAGTTAATTATGCTTGTTTGGCCAAAACCCAGGAATCCTGCCAAATCGAGGGGCAAAATTAAAGAAAACGGAGAAGAGGAGGAGAGAGAAGAACAACAAAAGATTTCACCTCAAAATACACTGGCTATATGAGAGAGAATCTCTAAATTTAGATGTTAAACCTTGAACAAAAGCTCTCAAACCCTAGCCTGGTGTTACTCTCGAATTCGTCTCCCTGCCTCTCCTGCAGAAGAATTCTCAAAATACAATGACATATTGAGGAACAAAACCATAAACTCCATATATATTTTAAGTTGTATAACCTAAGTGGGACTTGAAGTGATAAATGGGCCCTTATCATACTGTGCTGTGGGATCTCTCCCCGATAGCCAAGGTAGATGCTAATGATGGTTTCCTGGATTCACCTAACAGTTGGTCTAGTCCTCCATTATCACCATAGAACTCCATAAACGGGTTGCTTTGGGCTTCATCAATAAGAATCAAGGCAGGACTCACTTCAAGGTGCAACCAGAAGGGAAAATATGAAAACACTTTCTGAAAATATAATATTAATCAGTGCTTTTGTGGCACTATTTAGACAAGACCATTTAATTAATCTTTTTTTTTTTGGTTATATGTTAGTTTTATCATCCTGATGTTGTGTATCTTCAACTCTCCTTTTGAATTCCACTGTGGAGTTGATAAACAAAATTGGTTGCTTAGAAAATTTTAGTTTCACTATTAATTATTGATTTCGTGTTATTCATCCTGGGGATCCTTTCATGTTATTGCTCAGTTGTCAAGTTTTATGATTTTTCCCCTATCTTTTAATTGTGAAGTTACCATTGAAAAAAAAATAAATGAATTTTGAGTAGTCACAATTATAGAATTTGCTTTGGGTTTTAATAGTGATTTTCTTGTGACCTGGGGATCCATAAGGCGTCCACTCATGCTTCATTCTCTATTACCTTATTGAATTCTATGATATGAGGAGCTTTCATTTTGCTATGGAGTAAACTATTTTTTCTGTAGATTATGCCAAATGAATTGTGGAACTCATAATTAAGTAGGAAGCACTATTTATTTGCTAGTGAATGCCTCATAATCATCTGTTTAAAATTTTGAATGGTAAAATGTAAAAAGTCATTACGTGTACATCATAACTAGAATATTCATCTTTCATATTACCAATTAAGTAAAAGAGTTCAAACGTACTTTAAAAGTCATGTTCATCTCCAAAAGGAGCTTCTAGTCTTATTTAATATATCTATAAACCTAGGATGAGAGTTGTGCCATAAGTAGGTGACAATGTTTATGGATGATCTTTTTCCCCATATGTGTTCTAATTATAGAAAATTGCCCTGTCTGTTTTGCTTTCTGCGGTTTGTCTGATCTGTTTGTGAATCTTTTGATGTCAATGAGGAATTTTTCAAAACATAGAGCTTTAGCTATGATGATAATGGATTCAAGTTGTTGCATCCAAGATCCAACTTGTACATCTCAGCTACCACAAGGTCCCTGCAAACAAAACAACAGAAAGAAGGGTGTGAAAGGGGCCTAGGATTTTTTTACCGGGGCAACTGCTTTGACAACACAGTTACCACAGTTTTTGATCTGGAATTTGATAGTGTATGTGGGCGGCCAAGAGTATTAGGTTTTGTTTATGGTGGTAGCACAAGAGCTGCTAGAAAAGCGTGACAAATCTGAATTTTAAGATGGCTAATTTGTTGATTTCCAGAGTGCTATGTCAGGATTTCCGCTGAGCTGTATAGTGTGCTGAAAAATGACTTGCACACCATGGCTCGTTTATGGATATTTTTGTTTAACTTACCAGGCTCTTCTTTTTGAGGATTGCTGCTGTATTTGCACATGACCGTTCAAAGAAATGGCAGATTTCATGCAATGACAGTTTTTATTAGGTTACTTGTATGAAAAGTTTACATTTGGTTGTAATGATGTATTGTCAATCGGTTCAACTCCCATACATGAGTTGGCAAAGGATTGGAAACTCTCATGGATGAAAATATTAGCATCGGTATCAGTGGCTGTTATATCGGTATTGGATAATATATATTATTATTGGATATATCAGACAAAATTTTTTTTCTAAAAATCATAAGCTGACAATATTGTATTAGCCGATAAATCGATTGTGTGTTGGCCGATAGATTGGCTGCATTGCTGATAGGGGTACACTTTACATGGTATTTGGAAGTGAGAGGAATTTCTATGAGATCAGACAGTGTACTCACATGGTGAATTTGTGCCTCTTCCGGTGGAATTTCCCTGCACAAACCTATGTGCTGCGACGTGTACCCTGGATCTGTGGATCACTTTGAGGCTCCCTTGCAACATCTTCCATGCAAACACATTAGAACTTCTATTGTTCTTTGGTGAGGTCATTGGGCATGAGACTTGTGTATTTGATGTGCATTAGATTACATGATGAAGAGTGGGAGACGGCTGCATAGGATGTCAGCCACGTTTAATATCTTTAGAACTTTGAAAATGTCATGATAGGATGGCACATACTATGTAATAAGGTGTAAATGTTTAATATGCCATTGAGCATTTATGGCGCTAACATTGTATATTTTCAGAAAGTTTCTCTAATGATTGTTGAATATTCATTTTATAATGCCAATATAAGCCCCTTCAGAAAAATGAATACCATTTGAAGTATAATTGTTATCTTTAAATTGTCAAACAATAGGCTTTTGTAGTATGTAAAATATTGTAAGTTATAAATTGTAGGTCATAAATGACCATTTGTTCATTTTGTTGCATGCTCAATGTCAAACACTTAATTGTTTGCCAATATGTAACATATTCATCTAAAGTATGTTCTTTTTGTTGGCATTTTACTTTTTATAAAGTCTGATGAAAAACATCTATATTTTGACATTGTCAGTTGCAATATCTCTATTTTGACATTTTTTTTTATATATTTGAATTTTCATTGTTGGAATTGTCCTCTTTAGCAACGATAAATCTCTGGGTGTTGCACTTCACAGTTTCACTCGGTGGCATAACAAGCACAAATGAAATTAAAAAGATTTAAGCAGTTTTGCACAATAGCTTTGCATAGTTTTTCTCATTAAATTTTGAGCGAAACAATGGAACTCTGTGGAAATTCTGTGGATATAATTGTACTGCCTTAAAATGATGCAATTTCATTAGATAAATCTACGATTTCTATGATGAAAGATTGTTTCTACAATCTATGATGTTTACTGGCTATTTATCGGACTCTACTTTTATACACTTGCATTAACCTTTTGCTGACCATGGTGACATGAATCCAGCCAGAAAACAGGGACCATGATGACATGGTGTAGACCAATTGATAAAAATCTTGGTCATTAACTTATTACTGATTGATGAAAAAGTCTGGATTAGCCATGCTGCTTGATACCTTTTTTTATCATCTTTATCTAGTAAGTACTGACACTTCTCTTGGGGTAGCGTGTCAACGTCTGACACTTTCCGGACACTGACATTTTTCCAATAATCAATATATTTTATTATTTTTCTTACTGCCTCAAGCATATTTTGAACATATTGGGCTATTTTATAATTTTAAAAAATAGAGTTTTTGATATAAATTGAAGAAAATAAGAGCTATATGATGATTTGGGAAAAAAACTGAAAACCTAGGTGCTATCTATCTCTCTCTTTTTTAATTATGTGAAATGTGTTATAGTATAATTCATTTATATAAGCTCACTTGTATACTGATTTGTCCTACGGATGTTTTTGGATGATAAAACGAGAAATATCTATTTTAATTAATAATTTAGTATAAAGTGATATTATTGATCAATTATATTTTTATATTTGTAAAAAATAGGAAATTTAATTATGTGTTTCTAGAATACCGTGCCCTCATTTTTGAAAAGGTATGTAAATGTGTCGGTGGTGTCATGTCATGTTTGTGTCCCAGGCCAATGTTCATGCTATTTCGATTTTTATATTTCTTGCATCTGGTGACTGCTATTGCATTTAAATTGTCATTATTTTTTTGGCATTGAGCCGCTGGAGTTACTTTAATAGATGTCTGGAGTACACTTGCATCTTCATCCTCCCCCCTCTGGAGAGAGCAAGAAGGATATAAGCTGCATTTAGATTCTGTTGTTTAGGTAGCACAAATGGATGCTATTCTGCAAGAACACAAAAATCAGTTCCCAGCTAGGAAATGATTGATGCTCTTGCAGACAAATTCAGGTATGTTTTTCCACTTTATTACTGAATTAATCATGTACAACTGACGAGAGCTGCTTCCTGTTATGTTGCAGTAAATCAACTGAACGATTGGGAATGGTCACTGTGCAAGGGAAGCAGGTATCAGCTCTTGTTTGGTTTTCTCGCAAAGTGAGAGAAAAAAGAGGAAAGGAATATGTTAAATTATAAAATCTACCATTGGAATTACAATAATTTGTTGCATACAATTATTCAGTCCCGGCCGTGTGTACTTGTTATTGCAGGTGTGGAACTGGTTCCAAACTAAGCGGTATGCTCTGAGGGCTAAACTGGTTAAGTCTCCTGGGAAGTTATCCGTATCGCCTACACGGCAGGATGAAGTGGTGCCAGTAAGAAATATGCCTCAAGGTCCCCAACCTATTCTTGTGCCATCTGGTAAGATAAGTTTGGCTGTTTTTCAAACCTCTTACTTTGTAATCCCCATTGTTATTAGGAAGGGCTTCACCATCATTATTAGATGTTTTTATTAAAATCTCTTTTTTGAACAAGAATCTGGAATCTATCCGGATATTGAGATTTAGTTCATGCTAAAAGGGTCCCCCTGTTTCCCTTAGCATTCTATGAAGCTCATGCATGGCACCCAAGACAATCAATAAACATGTCATGTGCACAAGCAACTGACTTCTTTAAAGCGTGGTATTTAAAATGCTACTATTCATGCTTTTCTATTATCATGTAAAAGCAAACTTAGATGGATTTTCTGACCTTGTTGATTGAATTATAAGTATTTCATCGCAGCATATTGTGCGTTCATATTTCCAAATTATGTCATTTGATATTATAACCATGTGGTTTCTTTTTGTTTTTTTGTTTATTTTTTTGAGGGGGGGGTTGATACCATATGATTCCTTCATTACATGATATGGTTACAATATCCTTTTTCGCTAAGTAAATGAACAGGGAATAACCCCAGTGAACTGGATGAATTATCTTGATTTGATTATTAACCGGTTTACCGGGGCCATTCCTTGTTTATTTACTGACAAAAAAGAAAAAAAAAAGATATTGTCAGCATATGATGAAATGAAGAAACCTATCTTCAAGAAATTTTTGGCTTGTCTACTTCATGTAATTATCAAAATTTAGACAGTTTATTATATAATATTGACTTGGGTGTGCTCAGAAGCCCATTGTTCCTTGCTGCATATTGTTATCAGCAAAACTATTGATACTGCTCTGGTTGCATGAAGAGTTGATTCTTGACTCTGTCGCTTATCTATTGAATAAATTTGTAGCACCTCACCCGTACATAAACATAGCTTGCTTGGTCCTGCAATGGCAGTCATCTTCTCGTTTTTCTTGTGATACATTTCCTTGGAATTTAACAATGATATGGCAAGTTATATATGCTAGTAGTGGTATTTAATGCGCCATGTCGAGCCGGCATGGCATGGGACCTATATGTCCTAGCCTAGCACAGCATGGGACCTATATGTCCCGGCATAGCACGACATGTAGCCCTTGCTATGCTAGGTTGGGTGTGGCACAGTATGGCCAATATTTAAAAAAAATAAAATTATAAAAAAAAAATTATATAAAATATTATAAAAGGTGCATAATATTTTACGTATTTTATCAAATATTTTTTTATATTACAAATTTAAAAAGTAGAAAAAAATACATCTAATAATAACTTAGTTATTTTTAAGTCTTATATTTCTACTATCGTTATTTTTAGAGTCATCCTCTTCACTAGGACTAAAAATTATTGGATTTCTAATGCGTTCTTTTATGTCCAACTTATCTTTGAAAATGTTGCACATTTATATGGTCTTTGGCGTCATCCTGTTTCTTTTTTCGTCAATGGCTTGATTCTTGACACCGAATGCTGATTTTGATTACATCATACTTGCTAGTGGGGCTAAGAGATTTCATACCATTGTTGTGAGTACAAAAATGTGTACTCGTTGGCATTCCATCAATCCAAAATTTAAAACTCTTAAATTGCTTTTTGTAATGTTTGAAACGTGGTCCAATTATAAGTAGTGAATAAATTTAGTCGATATTGTATTTTTACTAACCTGTGGTGTTCCACGTTGAGCCTATACCAACAAAACAAATCTTGTCAACTTCTACTGCCGGAATAGACAATTTCGGTGTTGACTGTGGTGTATACAAACTGTAAATTGTATATAAGTTGTGATACACACAGGCCTTCATTTCTTCCATATTGTCAGTCATCCCCATGTTGTAGAATTATTCAAGACATATATACACCCATGTAAATTTACGTGGGGGTTTATAATTAAGGTGAGGCAGGCTAATATTGAAAGATTTGTCTAATATTTTAAAAATATTTTAGAAAAATATAGTTAAATATAATGTTATTGAATATACTATTTTTAATAATTTAATATTTACTTCAAATTATTTATTTAGATTTTTTATGATATATTTATTTCCATAGTTGGTAATGCATATTCAGATCCAGATTTTTATATGGATTAGGGAGCCAAGAACCGGTTTGCTTGGTTCGAATGATTTAAAATGGGTTTGGTCTTCGTATACTTTGAATTTGGATCCTGTACAATACAATAAACAAAAAGTCAAAGGATCGCCGGAGCTCATTCCCCAATTTATCCTCCGATACTCAAATCAGTCATCGTTCTTTGTTGAAAGAGAAAAAGAAGATGCAAAATGAGAGTAATAATATTCATGTGAAAAGTTCTTAGAGAAGTGCGCTTGGTGGAAAGCGTTTTAAGAAGAGAGAGAGATGCGCTTGAGATGAAACATCTTAGAATTGTTACTTGATTATCCTCGTTTATTTTTGTCTATCCCCCTCCTGTCCTGTTATTTTTGGGCAGTTGACCTCTCTTGTCAATCGCTTATGAACCGCCCGAATGGATAAGGGGGTGTCGTTCGGCCGACAGTTTCTAGCTGATAACCGAGTGCATTGTGCTGTTCGGATAAGTGAGGAAAGTTGTATGTTCTGGTCATTTAGAGAATATGCCTGCACAGGAAGTGGGCTGCTCTAACTGGGCCGACAAACTTATCCATCCATTTTTGGGCCATATTGGCCGATTGGGTCATTACTCAATTACTGACCGATTCTTTGACGGACCTTCCTCTTGGGTTGGAAATAATGATACCCATCACTAGTTTCCCATGCCGGGAGGCTTGAAATCCAACCTCCCGGTATGATGACTGAGGAATAGTTAGCTGTCCAAACTCATGCTTCTAGTCCGAAGGACTTCACCTGTTGGCTGGACAAGGACTATCAGTCTGATGGGCTTTACCAGTCTTTCGGATGAGGAGTCCCAGTCCGACAGGCTTCATTTGCGCCACCGGCAGTAGCATTAAATGCGAGCCTCTTTGAGTCCCGTGCCGTCTCGAAATTGTACCAATCATCATTACTAACTTCGGGCGATTGATGGCGTACAGGGTGTTGACACGTATCGTGGGCATGACGAGGCGCGTCTTTTAAATTTCTTCTCTATGGCGTCGTTGTAACCCCTAAAGGCTTTGCGTTAAATTGTTTGAATTCGTGATTCCCGCATTTCCTCTGAAAGCCTATCACTCATTGTTCTCTTCGAATTTTCTTCGTCTTTGCACTCTTTCGTCTTTTTCCTTCTCTTAAGATTTCTTAACCTTCATCAATGGCACTTGTAGTTAATGACATCTAGTTGATTTCACGCCCGCCGACGTCGATTACCTTTGTACTCGGTACAGGATTCTGTGCTCTTTAGTGTATTTCCTGTTCGGTGTTGGTGGCAGAGCTTGCTCTCCACCGGAGGGTTATTGTACGGTGTATGAGACTCGGCTAAAAAGAGGACTCCACTTCTCATTGGCGCTGGAGTTGTACAGGATCATGGTGGCTATTCACACTCCAGTTGCAAGGTTGCAACCCAACGCCATCAATTATCTGGCTTCTATGTGCGTTTTTGCATGGATCTGTGGCATGGTATTAGATACCAAGGCCATTAAGGTAATCTTCCATTTCCACCATGGAGTAGATTGGATTTCAATCTCTTTATGTCTTGATTTTATGTTGAGCGAGTGAAACCCTGACTCGACCAAAAGGTGGAAGGATCGTTTTTCTCTGAATGCGGGCTTTCCAATGAATGGGGCCGAGTTACAACTTCTTTTTGTAGTGAGGTACTTGAGCATGAGGAGTCAGCGAAGGTGTTGACAGATCTTATTAGAGAAAAGGTTTGCTCCTTTAATGAAAATAAGAACCTATGGCTGTTGACTAAATCTCTGACACAGGCAAAATGGGAACCCCTTTTAGAGAGGTCGGATGCACCTTCTGCGCCATCGGCTGCCAAAAGGAAGTTGAAGAGA